>LLCD01000085.1:0-30002 GCA_001414355.1 Hymenoscyphus salicellus
ATGCGTCCAAGGCGGGACTCGCTTGCACTGGCGGGGAGGACGCTAAGACCAAGTCGAACTGCATCACGTCTAGTGCACGGCGTGCAGCATTACATATGATGAGCTTTAGAGCGCGATCACTATTGCGTTACATCGAGTCCTTTACACAACATGATTTGAAAAATAAACAATAAATATGAGTCGATGCAGAAAGCATGAGAAAATAATTCTCTCAAGCTTCAGCTATTTTGAATCTGGTGTTGAATTATTTGCATTTTATGAAAAGGCCATTCTATTCTTGTACTTCATATACCCTGTGTGGAAATATATTCTCTACGGGAGGTAACTATTGGAAAAATATACAAGAAATAGATACCGATTTAGACTCCCTATTAATCCCCATACTCGTTGATAGACTTTTTTATGTTAACGTTAATATTGTTCTGTGACCTTTATATAGTCCTTTCTGTAGGCTCGCTTACGAGTTACCCCTTGATTCAGGGGCAGCGGACGTCGAAAGCCTTCGGGGTTGTTTACTGGAGTTTTCGTACACACCACACCGTACTAAAACGATGTTGGAAAAATATACAAAAAATGCTAGCTGAGTCTGGATTGCCGTCTTAATCATTGTATAGAGTTTCTATAAGCTTAATGACGTGGTTGTTGTGTAGTCTTTTGAATATACTTAGTTTGAGGGGGCGGGGTTGCGTGACTAGAATTTGTGACTGTAGTCTAGGGCACTTACTCCTTTATAATTGTCCCAACTACTTCAGGGCATGAAAGAAATATGATTAGAATTGCTCGAACTTTGTTGGGGAATCGAATTGTTTTTCTGGGAACAATTGAGCGTGAGAGCCGTTCTACTCGTGAAAAATCACGAATTCCTGGTGAGGTACGGACAGTATCATGAAAATTTATATGCACACATGAAATAAACAATAAATATAAGTATCTGAACTTTCAATAGATTCGAGTACATTGTTGAAGCAGTTCCCGCTATTTTTACTGTGTACTAGAAGAAGACTTGCCTTTGAGTACTACAAACACCCTGTGTAGAAAGGTATTATTGATGCGATACAACGATTGGGAAAAAATTTGAAATTATAGACTAGTTCCAAATAGAGTTATTAATAACCTTACTCATTTATAGACTTGTCAGTTGTAACATAGTTCCGTGGTCCTTGAAATTCACGACAGAATAGCTGGTGACCGCGGGGGAAGGAATAGACTTTGCATCTGACAATTCGCTGATGGCACGTCTGAAAAGGATTAGAAAAATATACAAGAAATCTAGAACAATCTCTTGATAGCTTTTTAGATTGGAATTTAATATTTAGGTTGTGATTTAATATAGACGAAGGAGGGTACGGGAATACAGACGGGGTTGAGTTCGCGAACTTTCATGGAAAAGATAGGCGAATCAGTTGATTGTTCTAGAGTTTACAGTTTCTACTTTTGATTAGTTTTACTATGAAAACTTCTTCTAAGGCTACTATGGGGTAATGAAGTTTCTGGACGGTGGTGAATATGTATTAGTACACCTACCAGAGCTGCCCCCTATTTCAATTCACTGCCCTCATCATGTATCTTAGACAGCCATCCCCAAAGAATGACAAAAGAACACATCTAAACAATATAAGTAGTAATGCGTCTTCAAATTCAAAAAACCGCAGCACCCGCCGAAGATGTTATCTCACCATGTCAATTTGAGAGCCCAAAAGCCGAAGTCACCCCGCCAACGAAAAGACTACCACGACCAGATTATTCAGCTCCTTTTATTCCTAAGCGCTCCTATCCCGGAGGACCACCTGGCTTAGAAGAAGCCCTCTCTCAGCAAAATAAAAAGATGAGCTGGGAACAGAACCTCTTCGGCTATTACGCACCCCGGTGGACCGGAAAACCAAACGAAGCAATGGCGGAAACAATACCACCATATCTCCCTAGAATCGAGGGCAATCCTTCAAGCGAGATCACTGTCAAGGAATGAATTCAGGGTTACATAAGGATATTCTCTTGAGTTATTTTTCCTCTTTCAGGTTGTTTTAGGAGGATTAAGACACTTTTCCTCCTCAGACAACTCACTTCCTCCTCACACATCACAGCTTCATCCTAGTTTCCTCAGGCATACTTCTAGAAAAGGCAATAATGACTCCAAGATTATCCAGTGGAAATGCATTTACTGCGTGAAGTCTCCGAATTTGAGCATCAATTGTGTTTTGCGCATGGGTTTACCTGTTGATCCTTGGTATAAAGTCGAAAGTGAGGTCAGCACGATGTTGTATCTCTCCCAAATAACTACTATTCCTATCCCATGGGTCTTTGCCTTTTGCTCTTCGGTGGATAATCCGATTGGGTATGAATGGATCTTGATGGAGAAGATGCCTGGCGTGCCGTCCAACGCCATTTGTGGCAGTAATACGCTTTCGCGAGGGCAAGAGAAGGCGGCTTTATTGAAGGTTGCGGAGTGGACGACCCACGTGAAACAACTCCAACCAATTATCTCAGTCCCTTTCGAAGCGAAGATATCCCAGCCGAAACCATTGGATCACAAATAAAAAATGTTCTTACTGATCGCCAATTTGTCATCTCGTCAGCGATTTCCTCCGTTGTACTCCCAGTCATCTTCTGATAATTTTGTTTTCCTCGGTCTCTTTACTCCCTCCTTCTTCTTGCTGTACCAAATAATTCTTTGCGATGCGTAATGTTTGATTTCTCCGTTCTTAATGTGCCTGATGGTGGCTCCTTCATGAACAGGTCTCATGTAGCATCGCAAGCGAGTGCAAAGAAGATCTGCATACTTGACTGGAATACATGCTGACTGCGCACGGGTGGCACGAGAACCAGTGTAGCAAAGCTTATTTGACTATTAGGAAGGCCAATTAGCAGTAGGAAAAAGGAGTTTACCGACTCGACTTACTACATCTTGTAGATCTTTCTGCGAATATTGGCTTCCGTTCTTGATCACAACGTAATGAGCATTTCTAGCTGTCGCCATAGGACTGTCAAAGCTTTGGAGATAAAAGTTGAAGTGTCTAGGAGCAACGATATCTGAGTTGACACAAATACCTCCATCAAAGTTCTTGTGCTTAACTCTATCATCGGGCATGCGAAAGAATCTTGCATGGTGGCACTTTCCAACGAGAAGAGTGACTTGAATGGTGTTGGATCCTGCAACGTTATGTACTGCTTCTTCAATTTGAGGAAGCTCGCGATCATGAACCATCCCATATTGGCTGTCTCCAACACAGTCTCTGTAAAAGAGAATGTGTTCAGGAAAGTGGCAATTTATTTCTTTGTAGACATTTAAAAGTTCCACTATCATTTCTTTTAATCGTTCGATGAACTGTAAACCGAATCAGTCAGAATATTCAGAAGCGAGATAATCATTTGATTTTTCAAGCCGATGGTCCCATTAATCTCAATCCATGACTCTGCCGCACAACCACTCCAGCTACAGAAGGGCATCCGCTATCGTGACTTGTATAATGAGTTACATCAGCCCCCACAACCATGGTGTTTCGCTTAAGCCCTAAGCCACCTTTGATATCATGGTTTCTACCACCCAATTTAAAGTTAATCTTAAGACTACAAGATGTCAGTAAATAAGAGGCATTTGTAGGCATATACAAGGGATAACTTACCATAGATTTGGAAGGATCGTACGATCTGGATCCCCTTTTGCAAAGTAAAATCTAGTGGGTTTTCAATATTCGTGCTTTTTCCCTAGCTCAAAGCTTCGAAGATCGTATCGTGCGTGATACATATCGTTGGTATTCCTCTGATGTAATCTCCCTACCATTTGACGTCAGAATACGTGGTTTCGTCTTTGCTTGGGAGAATAATGAAGAGTAAAGGAGGCTCCTCGGCCTTTTTGTACTTATATTTCGTTGGGTTAAAATCTTTCTTCCCTTGCTTTTTTATCTCCTCCTCGGTTTCTTTTTTCTCAAACTCCATCTGGGTTTCTTCCATTACTTGAAGGTACGCGTCGTTCATAGCATGATTGAAAAGTTGTCTTCTGGTTTCTGGAGCACTCTTTAAATCCGCTAAGACCTTTTTATCGGTGAAGGCTAAGGACTTGGCTGGTGCCTGGAAGCATTGAGGGGTCCTGGTTAAAAGTCCATAAGAGTAGAGATTCTTAGCAAGAATCTCTTGAAATCTGTTGAAAGAAGTAGCGTCATGGGTCCTAATTTGTATTAAATTAAGTTCATCTACCTTGACTTTAGAGAACTCCATTACGTCTTTAAGATTCCAATTGGCTTCGGTAGTGTTCTTGGACGTTGCAGGATTGACTTTAGTATTCTCGGGTTTTTTATTAGCTTTGTTGGGAGCTTTGGCAGGCATAGTATCCTCTGAGGCTAGTAACCCATAGATTACCTCCGGGGCGGTAACCTTTCTGGGTGTTATCGTCTTCAAAATAGAACTGATTTGGAGACCAAATTTCTAAACTTAATCAGTAACTGTACTAGAACGGAAGGAAACATTAATAAATGAAGGGGAACCCACTGTTTTAGAAGCTTCTACACCGAGATGTTTGAAAGCGTGTTTCTGAATCAGGTCCCTCACTTTGTCCGGCTTTCGATCGGATACTTTTACCATGTCCATGTCATAGTTCTTGTCTATCTTTCCTTAGACATGTTGCCATGGTACAATGTGCATCGAATTGGCTGGGTACCACTTATCTCGGCCCTTGGGAGAATCACAATTGACCGAACAGGTTTTTTCACTTGACTGGATCTTGAAGTTGTACCCTAAATGAAGTTATAATTAGTATGTGTCTTTTAATTCGAAAGCGTTTTAGTCCCTGGTGCGACCATGATATGGCAAATGCTATTTCTAAAGCATGATCCCGGTCCACCTTGAAAGGGATGGGCTAAGGATAGCGTTGGAAGTATTATGCGACTTACGATTTTCAAGGTATTGAACCACGGAAATGGAAATTTTCTCTTCTTCATAATCATCCACAAAGGTCTTTTGCCGATAGGTTCTTGGTGGATAGCTCTTTTGATCCGTTGCTTTCCATCGGGATCCTCGGAGAAAATCGCCTTGCGGCCAATGAGTTGGTCGAACCCCTTTTCTTTGTCCTTGTCGATCCAGCTTTGAACGTTTGTCTCGGCATAAAAAGCTGAGGTGGTCACGTTGACATTCAAAAGAAGGGAGCTTCGACCTGCGCGGATGGAGGATAAGAAGCCAGTGGCAAGCCAATAGCGTCCAGCGTTCCTTCTGTGCCTGACCCTACTGTCCTGACTTCGCAGCATCTCATTCTCCTCCAACTCCTCCCTCCACAAGCCCTCTGGGTAGAACTTGTTCCCGACTCGACCTCCTTTCCAACTAGGATCGTTAATCTTCTTCCAGCTAACTACGTTTAAAGCCCTAATATCATCATCCGGAAGATACCCGAGTCCATTCCTCGCTTTTGGGTTCACCAAATCTTCCAGGTTTCCGAAATCGACCCTTCCCAACGACTGAATGGTTGAAACAACATACTTATCTTTGATGGCTTGGGGATATGGCAGATGAGGTATCTTGAGAGTATCATCCTTGAATATTTTACCAGAAGATACGATTATGGAGTCATAGTCAGTTGCGAAGGTGTCGGTTAAGAATAGCTCCTGGTTCTTCGCGACCTCTAATAAATGTTGGATAAAGGCTCGTTTGCTCATTTTTGAAGTTGGCTGTCGCTCTTTGAATGTTCCTAGTGATATAATGTATCTCCAAAGGTTAGTATTTCCGCTCAAGGTAGCTTTAAAGAAGTTTGAATTAGCTTTCATCACCTCTGAGCTTGGGACGGTTTGGGTGTCAGCAGCTACAAAATTTGAGTTTCTTGAAATAGCCCAAGTCTTCTTCAGCTCCCACTTTCCTTTTTTCTCCTCGTCGAGCTCTTTGGATTTCGGATTATCTTTGAGTTCAGACTTGGTAAGGTCGAGACTCTTTTATTTCAGTGCCGTAACCACCTCCTCCAAATCCAATGTTTTAGTAGGTTTGAAGTTTAATCTGAACGCTATATCGAGATATCGTGGAGTGTGAAGTAACTTGGTGTAACGCAAAAAGCATGAAAGAGTCTACTAGACGCAAGACACAAGGATCAAGATGATTGAGAAGATTTGGAACTATCGGTAGCACTTGCCCAAGTATTTATACACTTTTCACCCTCTAAGCGCAAACTTATGAACCTACCTTCAGGCTTGGAAAACACTTGCTAGTTGCCTTTATTCTTCCAAGCAGGAAAGTCATTCACACATTCAGGTCACGGAAAAACTCCAAGTTTTCCGATTGCTTGAGCCACATGACCCTTCCCAGCAATTAGTAGACAAGCAAATTTCGCTCACGTTTCTTATATGAGAATTACTCTTGGGGTCAACGGAGCAAATAGTAACTATTGCAAAGATAGCAGCCCGACAGGTAACATCATTTGCTAAAATTTACTTGGAATCAAGTCGATCATCACTCTCCAACACGTTTCTATTCTAGTAAACACAAGATCCTTACACGGGTAATCAAAACAATTACCCCAAAGGGTTAGGAGAATCAAGGAAGCACACCTCTCATTCTTCCAAGCTATCTCGGAGAAGACTTTTTATTGTCCATCATTTATTCGCACAATTTGAGGGAAAATTAGCGACGGCTTTGAATCTTTGTCTCCTTTTTCTCGCTTATCGCATAAGACCCACCTTCAACTCCTCAACCCGGTTCTTCCCCATGACATGATAATCTCTACGAAGTCCACAAATACAAACTACAAGAGCGATATTGTCTTATGAAATACCCAGATCATGCGGCATTCGAAGGACCCTATAATCTCGACACAATCGAAGAAAACTTGAACAAGTAGCAAGGTTTGAAGTTACAGGCAATGCCAAATTGATTGTGAATTGTTCTATCATGTTTTCATATCGTGACAGAAATAGCAAACCAAAAGTTGCAAAACACACTGCTCATGAGCCGCTCTTAGCTCATTAACTATCAATCGACCTGGTTGTTCTAGGATACTTAGAGCAAAAAATGCCCGATTATTCTGAGCAATTCGCATGATTCCTCTATCTGCGCGAGGGTTTTTAGCACAAGTATTTTGCAGGGAACCAATTGTGCCCATGACAGGAAGCCTTACAATGGTACTTCAATGCATGAGATTGTGTTGCGACAATGAATACTTAAAACATCCAATAACAGTCTTTTGGTTTTCCAAGAGCAACACCTATTACCTTAGATGATCAAGCGGGACTTGGAAGCAAATCAACTGAGCCAGAGATCTAGCACGATAAGCATACCTTCATTGTCCTCATATTATTATTACAATGAATAGCAAGCGTCTTGTGGGTAGCGTGGGTGGATGAAGGTGGCAAGCCTTAAGCGAGCTCAAGGAAGAGCCCCAATTGCCAAGATTCTATTCACTGAAGTTGAAGTTGAAGATTGCACCAAAGGTCTTTGCCAACCTAGTCTCTGCAGTCGTCAACTCCAACCTCCAAGACATACCCTCCCCACCAATAACAAACCAACCATGCCCTAACCAACACTTACCTCTTTGCCAAAGGTGCTCCGCGAGAAGATCTTAGCGGAAGCTCTTTCAGTCGACAACAACATGATTTTTGACACCTACAACGACCACCAAGACATCCACGTAGCAGACCCTTCTGTCTTCTTCCGCCTACTCCCCGTCCCGCATGAGAGAAAAGTAGAATGGAAAATCACCACGCCACTCTTCCTCGTCAACAAACAAATCTCGAACTAGGCACTGGGATGCTTTCACAGACAGAACACCCTCGTTTCAATCCAAACCCACGGATATCCCTTCCTCAAGAACTGCGATACTCAGATTATCCCCTGGTGTCGAACAAAAGAACGCAAGGAGGGTGTAGCCTTGCACTTCAAACTCGATTTTCGTGCCAAGGGGCCAATGTCTTATGAGGGAATATTTGATTATGAAGTTGCGGTTATGGCTGCTCGAGACTTGCCGACTTTGGTACAGCTGATCAACGCCACTTCCATCCCACGAGCTCGACGAACTGTAAAATCGAACAATCACGACCTTTTCTACCTGCAATTGAAAGACCTCGCTCTGGATTTCAATATCAGCAGCAAATTTTACGTTAAAGAAGTCAATGACGCAATGGATAAACCTGTCAATGGTTTGAAAGGAGTTCAAAAATTTCAATGGCGTGAATGGAGTTCCCAAGGACCCCCGCTAGTAGGACCTAGTGTTGACAGGACTTTGTGGTTAATGGTTTGAGTGAAGTCAAAACCAACGAGCTTTTAGCTACCTCAAATCTTCCATGGTGGACTTTGCCACAATGCATCGAAGAGGCGAAACGATTCAAGGATCAAGGGGCCCGTTTAGAAAAAGGCAGTCGGGATGCTGCTGCTCGCGTCAAGTATATTATCTCTACTCTGATGATTTCAGAACAACCCGTCCCGTGAGCAAGACTATTTCATGACAATTACTTTGCAGGACGCTCGGCCGATTGCTTGACTACCATACTTACCTATTGGTTCGCCACTGAAAGAGTAGCAGAAAACCTTTGTCCCAACTCTAACGAGGCTCTTACGCTCAAAAGGGGGGCGGAAATGGTTCTGGCATTCGCCTCTGGTGTAGGCCATCTTACCCCTTCAATAAAGGAAGATATTTTGGTTGCGTATGGAAAGGAGCTGCTCCAGCACCCCGAGTATGACCGATTTCGGTTGGCTTGTGAAAGGGGTATTCGCTACAATACGGAAGAATACGTTGAGAAAGAGCGTGAAGGAGGCTATGATGGAAGTAATGGTGAACGCGTGGAAGAGAGGAAGTTGTTGAGACTTAACTGCGAAAAACATATTGAGCGATGTCGACAGCAAATGGAAGAGGAAGCTTGGAGAAGTTTCTTAGACGGATATTTTGACTGCCAGCTCCCCTACCTTCTACTTCACGTCAGGCAAGAGCTATTCTATTTAGCTACCACCAAGTTACTGCAAATCAAAGTCACCCGTTCAATTACAGGAGAAATCACATACATTGTTCTGTGTTCCATTTTGAAGCACACCAAGCCCATGCAAAAGGTCTACCCCTTTGACGCACGAGTATTTGTGGACACGAAATCTTCCCCCAATTCAACATTTTCCCACCCCAATAGCAAGAAGTTCTCCCCCATCCTCCGCTTCAGAAAAAGAAAAAGCAAGCAATGCATCCTAATCCCCGAATCATGTGTTTGTAAATTCCTCAACTTGCCAGGGGTCCCAAACGCCAACCTATTTGTCAAGGTATGCCGCATCTCGAATCATGAAAAACATCGTCTAGAAAAATCCCCAAAGCAAAACCCCATTTTTATTATCGGCAAAATTTGTGTCCCATCGGTATCATGTCATCTCTTCATCAACAACATCATCGACATCTAAGGCGCATCCTCCATATCCTCGTCCTCAGCTACAATTTCGGTAGGAAGGAGCTCGGAAAAGAATTCCTCGTCCTCCTTGGTCTCGAGCCTAGGTCTTAGAATGCTCGAATCCTCCGCATACGCCATCATAACCCGCTCCTGTTCCTTGGAGCAAGCCACAAAGTCGGGTAGATCAGCTCGTGACGCAGCGATCGCTGCCTCAATTTGCTCCATCTCCAAAAGCTCCTGTTGTCTCTGTGATCTGGAGATAAACATCCCCACCTCGATATCATCCTCGCCGTCGTCTGCATTCAAGGCTGGTTGGTTGATGGAAAACGCATTCCAGGATGACTGAGCGCTGGAGTTTGCAGGTGTAGTGTAAGTGGCATAAGGTATTGTGAAGTTTGGAGTTTGTCCATTGAAAGCTCCAGGTGTACCAGGAGGTCCACTCGTAAGATCATCAATCATACCGGCCTGGTCGCCAGTAATTGGCACAACTGGGTAAAGGGGAAAGAGGGGGTAGAGTGGTCTCAGTCCCGTTGGCGGTTGCGTGTGAGAAGCTCTGGGTGTTGCAGCATCGCCTCGACCTTCTTCTGGAGAATCGGTTGTAGGAATCGGCGCAGCAAAAGATGGGAGTTTATTATCTCGGCCCATCGGGGCAGCCGAAGAAATAAGGGGGGAAGAAGCAGAAGTAGCGTGTGCCATCTCGTCCAGTGAACCGTCGGTCGAAGAAGTAGGCGTCAACATTCCCTCGTCGCTTGAGCTATCACCGGGGTCGGTATAACCGCCAGTGTTGGGCATAGTGTTGGGCATAACACGTGTGCGAATTGTGAGCGTCATCTTAGAGCCCTAAACACAAAGTTAATTAGAAGAGGCTCTTGATGGCAGACGTATCAAAACACCAGGGTAGCAGGATACAAGGTATGGACCCTTGTTCTACCCACTAAGAAACCTGGTGTGTATAGAGAAGGGTCAGAAATAGATTGGAAGGGGGACTTACTGGGCCCTCTGTATATCTTAAGATGTCTCTCATACTACTGGTTGGTGTCGCGACTTTTGTGCGAGGAGTTGCGATGGAATCCAAGAGTCAACTGCCTTCTTCTGGAATAGAAGACGGCAGATTATGCTGTAACTGTCTCGAGAAGTATGGCGGTGTCTCTTGAATAGTCTTTAAGGAATTGTGGGGAAGGGGGGGGTATTGATGGCCGGGTTGTGGTTGAAACTAAAAGAGCCTTTGGTTACACAAACTTTCGCGGGGTATCCGAAACAAAGGTGAAGTTCAGTCTCTAGTGTCAATTATCAAAAGGTACAAAACTCCGGTCTTGTACCCCTAAGCAGTTCAAGTGCTGCTGGTGGAATCGTGTTGAAACAATTGAATGACTTGACTTCCAAATGAGTTAAGCGGTGCTAAGGTGACTTCATCACGAAGCACTCACTCTTTTGACTCCCAGAATTTCTTGCCAAACACTTATTCTGCTTTAATCATCAGCTAGGGTTGCGGGGGAAGGAGCAGATTATCTCGTACCGATAGACTCTGATTCCGTTTGTCGTATCAAATCGCCCGAAGGTGAGGTTTGGGAGGAGGGAGGAGAGTCGCCGTAGGGGTTCGATTCTCGATTCAACTGGAAGAATTGACTAGGAGAATTCGGTGAATTGACGACGCGTGCTTCAATCGAATTCTCCAGTATGGTTGAGACCAGGCAGAATAGGCAGTCAGCTTCCTATGCGGCTATGCCGCGAGTAACGGTCCCAGTGCTCCCACGTGATGCAACAAACAGATTTTCGCAGCGTGTTTGCGATGGTTGGAGTGGAGGGTGTTTAGTGAGGGAGGAAGAAGTGTCTTCAAGATGTTTGGGAGAGGTGAAGAGGAAGTATTGAAGAAACGAGGCTATGTGGTGCTGCTGCATTTAATGGTGACTCTTGCCTCGCGAGGCCACAAGGCAGCAACCATCTCGGTGTAGAATCTGTGGCTGTGTCGCATAAAAGCGGCAAGTAATACTTTGAATTATTCGTTGCCGCTTTTGCTACAACGGCTGTACACCCTGAGGGGTTTGAATAAGGCTATTCTATTGGTGTACTCTTGAGGCAGTGACGCATGTAGCCTTCAAGGCTGACATTGGCTTTGCCTTCGACGAATGACTGCACTTCAACTGCAAGGGGGCAAAACTTCGTTCACCTCGTTGTAATTCAGCAGCAAGGCTAAAAGCAGGCAGAAATAGTCATAGCAGTATCTTCCTATCTTCGCCAACTTGGTGTCACTGACAATAGACCCTACTCAAGTACTCCAGTCACGAAGTAAACTTTGCTCTAAACCTTGATGGGGGGAGGGGGGGACTTTGACCAGAAACCCCAAAATTGGAAGAAACAAGGGGTGTAAGAATTCGTGGCGGGGTAACTTATGCTTGAGCTTAAGTATAGAGACAAAAGCAGGGATCAATACATCGGTATTTGGCAAGAAGAAGGTCGTGGATTTTTGTGACACATATCGCAGCCGAAATGAAGCCAATCGAGACGATCTTACCAAGGAATTCATGTCTTCAGTTTCGATACAAGTAGCCTAGACGGATGCTTAAACGCGACATCGTTCCTCTTCAGTGCTTTTCCGAAATAAGTATAATACACTATAGAAGATGACTGTAAATACAAGCATCGCCACATGAAAGGTGGGGAATTTGATCAGGTCGCTCCACCCTTTTCAAAATCTCTTGGGTCTACTTCCCTCCCATCTCAATCCATCACCAGAGTCGAAAGTATCATACAACTTCATGTCCTCTTCCTTCCATGGTCCTAAAGTTGGTTCATCGACATCCCAGCTGACCATATCGTCGCATAGCGGCGAGCATTCTCCAATACCGATGCCCGAAACAGGCTTGACTGCATCTCCGTCATACAAGCATTTCCTGGCGTTGCGTATACGCAGAAGCTTGATTCTATCTCAAGGATTATCAGTGTGCCTTGGAGGCCCGAGATATGCCAATGGAGATGTCAATAAACCGCATACTTGATGGAAAGCTGACTTATCTTTATAATCGGGGAGCGTTGACTGTTGATGGATTGCAAGCACGTACCGCCAAAAACGACTTCAACGAATTATCCGGTCATTTTCATGTTCTAGTCGATACTTTGAACATCCAGTGCTTGGAGATACTCGTTTTTGTTCATGGGACGCTGGCTGTTTGTCCAAGTCTTGCCTTTCTTTCTTCATGGCTTTGATGTATTCTGCGACTTTTATAGAGGCCTGAACAATTTTCTGATATTGAGGCTCCAAAGACCTGATTATCTCCTCTCGGATTTCCGCGAGATTTGGTAGTCCCCCATCTCTTTGGGCCTTTTTTGAGGCTCGAATAGCTTTCCCTATCGGGTGGTGTTGGTCGAAGTACGCGAGTTCCCCGGTTTGAGGCTGGCATTTATGATCAAATAACTCCCAATTTCCTTCCAAGGGATACTCATTTATTGCGTAGACGCCTTCATATGGAAAATACTCATATAACTCTCGCATGTTGCGTTGAGTTCGGGTGTTAGGCTCGAAGGCGACTATGTAGCGCACAAGACAATTATGCATTTTTCGTGTATCGTCTCTGGGGGTTTGTCCTGTAACGATCTCACTCATTTCTTTTTCCAAAAGACTATCCACTTCCTCTCCTCTCTTTGTAAAGTCGTGTAGACCTTTTTGTATACTGGCGTAACGAAATGAGAATTTTCTGATGGTCCTTAGTTGTCCAAGTGGCTCAATACTTTCCTGGAGTGGAACTTGGAGAAACTCATTGCATACCAATACCTCCATCGAGTGCAATGAGGAATTGAATATCGCTTGACAAAATCTTCTGATGCTTTGCTGCGTCGAGTCCTCCCAGTAGTCGGTCTCCTCCCAAGCATCACGGATAATCACTCTCCATCTTTTGATCCGATCAACAATTGATCACTAACAGTGGCATCCTCGTCGGTAGAATCAAAACAGCCCAAAAACCACTGTGTTTCTAGGCCCTCCCAACCAAAGTGCAAAAAGAAGGTGTTTTGGTGATATAGAACCCAGTAAGCTTCTTCGTATATCGTCTTACACGTTCTAAGAATATTCGTTGAAAGAGCCGAGCGCTTCTCATTAAAATGACAATCGCCAAATTGGGGGTTCAGAAGTAGCCGTAAATGTGGTTTCGGATTCCTAAAGGCAGCTTTTCGAAAAACGCGCACTCAGGCTTTGTCGTAGGCTTTGTGAGGTGCTCAATGATGCGTTTTTGGCCGTCATCGTGGAGGTTGTCAAGAAGCGTGAATATCTTGTTGGGGAGTGTTGCTCGGCGGGTTTGCAACGTGCTATATGGGATGATTGCAAACTCAGGGCCTTCGCCATCGGTGGTATCATGTGTCGGATTGTGGTCCATTGCGCTGTGATTTGACCCGGATATACGTTAGATCTTGGACCGAGGGTATAGATCGAAGTCTCACTTCGCGGATCAGAAGGTGAGGACGAGATTTTCGCGAAGGATGGATATATTAGCAGAGAAGAAGTTCACTTTATCAGAGGCGTGGCTATTAAGTACAAGAATGACACTTCAGGAAGGCTGGCCCGACACGCAGTAGTTGTCACAAAATAAAGCGAATTTGAACAACGCGGGCTCTCAAGTCTACTTACCAAGCGAAGCCCCACAATTATCTCCAGACGATTTATTCTACTCACCGGGTGTACTGTAAGAGTCCCTGCAAGAGTTCCTTGACCCCTTGAGAAAATATATTGTTTTAAAGTTTAAAACAATTGAATGTGATGATGAAACTTACAAGAACTCTTCCATGATAAATGTTTACCACTTCTGGTTATTCAACATTACTTTGTTGGGTTGACTTAATCGTACTAGACCTTGTAGAATAATCTATTGAAGAAATTATTGTTCAGGTATACGAGGAACGATGGCAATAGCCTTTAGGTTTTTGCCTCACTGGAGATGCAAAGTCACAAAAATAGTGGTTCTGGTTACAGTTTGAAGACAGAATATCATTATCCAAGGTGAGTGTTAGCAATGAAATTTTATGTTTTTACTGGTAACACTGCAGTCCATTCTTGAAAGATTTCTAAGCACTGGGATATTTTGCTAGCCTGTTGATCAGATTGACCATATCTAGGGTATATCACATTGATGACTACGAAATTTGCACTTATATTAATGGCGAGCATAAATTATGCAAATTTACGATTTGCCAAAGAAATTGTGCGAGACAAATTAAAGACAAAACGCGTTGAATTGTCACATGGATGAAAAAATGCCGAGTGCAACCATCTGATGAATCGTTTCATGCCCAGTCGAAGAGTTCATTGACAGTTCGCTTGTGATATTCGGTGTGAGATGTTCCATCAGAAGGAGTATCAGAAGGTGCATCAGAAGGTGCATCAGAAGGTGTAGGTGAACTTGATCGTGGCGGTACACCCAAAAGTAAGCCCTTCTGTTTGCAATCTGGGAGATCCTTAAACACATCCGGCTCTCTTCCGTCCCCCATTTCATAATTGTACAAGTCTGCTCTGGTTTTCTGAATTTCCCGACAACGAGCCATAAGACCCCTTACAGCATCGGGGAAGAGATCCAACAACTTGAAGCGAATAAACCCACCTGGTTCCAGCTTGATGATTTCTCTTGCTTCCTCGTCTCCAGGACAATATTCCATGTGGGACGGGATTCTCTTCAACATGGATTTGTACTTCAATGATGCATCGCGAACCATGATTGCATTAAACAGTTCCTCGATCAAAACCTGGGCGTCATAGAACACCAAAGACCAATCCTGGTGTCCAGCGTTGTCTTCATTTGCTTTGTTTAACATACTACCCTCCGAAGTCACCTTCTCGATGAATTTTGCCATATTTGTTGCTGCCATACAGATTCGTCGGTATTGTGGCTCGAAGTAATCGATGAGAATCTTACGTCTTGTCTTGAACGTATCAATTTCGTTCAGCACAACCTCCCAATTCGATTCCCTCATCTCAGCATACATGGGGTGGCTGTCTCTGAATGCGTTGTATCTTGAGTAAGAAGTAAAATGCTTTCCAGTTCGTGTAAATGCTCGACATGTGTATTTCGGGTGATGAGACTCTTCAATTGCTTCGCGATTTCCAAGTTTTCGGGATTGTCTCCGATGACGCTGTGCCATATTCGGGGATCGGATGTCCAGCAAGGGGGTTCTTCGAAAGTTGCTTCCCGGATGACAACAGTTTCGACAATTTCGCAGTGTTTGAAGGGGATCGAGGAGTACCTTGAAAGGAAGTCGATCTTCGTCGAGAGAGGACATAAGGTTGTCAAGAATGAGCCAAACTTCCAAGCTCTTCAAAGCTGTAGAGCAGATAACTCGACAGAATTGTACAAGGAGTATACGCGCATTTGAGTCTCACATATATTCGTGCACAGGGCTAATTATGAGCTTCCATCTTGTAACTTTCTTGTAATGATTATGGTATCGGGCAGTGTCATATCTATCCAGCGCTGAATATTGGCCTCCACACGCAATCATCACCAGAAATGTGTTTCGTTGATAGAGGATAGGAGTTGCTTCCAAGGATATTTGGCGGCAAGTTAACAAAATGGCCGGCGAAAGTGCAAACTGTTCTTCGTATTCGTCATCGATGGATATGCATTCGTAAGAACCGAGCATTGGGTTCTTTAGGAGGAAGTCATAAATATGGTTCCGAACTTCGAGAGGAATTTTGAATAGGAAAAGACACTGAGAGGGAGGTTCTTTGACGTGTGTTCTCGTGCCTTCGAGTAGGTGGCCTCGATCATTCTTTGGGCTTGTATGGTCACGCATATTCGAGTCCAGATGCGTCTCCCAGGAGGAATGAGTGGACGTAGAAATCGCTGGCGGTTGCATATTGCTTGTAGGTTGTTGGGTTGGCCGACTTCCATACGATTTGAATTGCTTCTTGAGAAGCTAGTAAGTGTCGCCAGCTCACTGATAACAACAAAGTCAAGTGAAGCCAGGGGGGAGGTATATCAAAACGAATGCCCACCTCGAAAGTACTAGAAGACTTCTCACATACCTTTGGAAGTCCTGATCCATAAAACACAACTCCAATTGTCCTAAAAAAAAATACGTATTGATGTCCTAGATTGTAACCTACTACACAAAATGAGCACCATTTGCTACTCTATTTTATAGTTTTAGTACTTTTTCACCAAAAATTTCGAATTTTTCTCAGTAAAGTTGGAGTGCAATGAGAATTGGTTGCATCTCTTAAAAAATTGAGTATGGATTTCTTCTGAACAAGCGGTGATGTCGTCGTTCCCAACTCGTAAGCGGGGGGCCCTCTTGAGAGGTTCCATTGCCGAGGCCCAGCGTGTGGACCCTGAAGCTTGCCAACTCAGGTGCTGGAAGCTTCCCCTCCCACCGCCTTATTCCATTTCTACAATTCAATATGGCTTCCCTGCCCTCACGGTCTCTTGTCAGAGCTACTCGAACTATCGCACGCTCCAATGGCAGGTGCTCGGTCATCTGTGGCATTCGGCAGCGAAGCTTCGCCGCGGCGGCTGGAAACGATGGTACCCTCCCACTGAAAGGCTTCAAGGTCCTGGATATGACGAGAGTGCTGGCTGGTGTATGGAAACCCAAGATATCTGCTAATTTATTTGCTAATCAACAATTTTCAGCCATACTGCACGCAGATTTTAGGGGACTGTATTTATTCCCTTTCTTGAAATTCCAAAAATCCTATGCTAATTCATTGCAGTGGGGTATGCCCAACAACCATAAGGAGATCCATTCCACAAACTTACGAGATCCAGTGCAGAAGTCATAAAGATTGAGCATCCTACAAAAGGTGACGACACGAGGCAATGGGGTCCACCGTATGCGAAATATAAAGAAGGCTCAGGTAAGGAAGGTCCAGGAGAAAGTGCCTATTTCCTATCTGTAAGGAAATCTTTCCCCCAACCTCACATCAAGCTAAGATGGAGATACAGGTAAATCGGAACAAGAAATCTCTCGGCCTCTCGTTTCAACACAAATCGGGCGTTGAAATCCTACACAAACTCGTAGCAGAGAGCGATATTCTCGTCGAAAACTACCTCCCTGGTACATTGAAGAAATATGGCATGGATTTCGAGACACTCCACAAGTTAAACCCACGCTTGATTTATGCTTCCATCACAGGATATGGCCAGACGGGTCCATACTCAAACAGAGCTGGCTACGATGTTATGGTCGAGGCAGAAATGGGGTTGATGCATATAACTGGAAGCAGAGACGGTCCCCCGGTCAAGGTAGGTGTTGCAGTCACAGATCTTACCACCGGATTATACACTAGCAATAGTATAATGGCTGCAATTATTGCAAGAAGCCGGACAGGTAGAGGACAACATATCGATGTTGCTTTGAGTGATTGTCAAGTCGCAACTCTTGCCAACATAGCAAGTAGTTGTCTAATAAGTGGAGAAAGGGACCAAGGAAGGTGGGGTACAGCACATCGTAAGTTTGTTCTCTGAATACCGGGTATATTGGCTAACAGATGTTTAGCTGCAATTGTTCCTTACCGGTCCTACAAAACTAAAGACGGAGATATTTTGTTCGGTGGGGGAAATGACCGCCTTTTTGGCTTAATTTGTAAGGGACTTGGTCGCCCAGAGTGGACAACAGATCCAAAATTCGAGGTCAATACACAAAGAATCACAAATCGCGTCGAACTCGACGATTCAATAGAGGCAATTACCAAAACCAAAACAACAGAAGAATGGCTGGATATCTATGAGGGCTCTGGACTTCCTTACGCAGCGGTGAACGATGTTCAAGGTACTTTGAATCATAAGCATGTTCTGGCCAGAGACATGGTAAAGGAGATGGAACATGAATTTTGCGGAGATATCAAAATGGTCAACACACCTGTTAAATACAGTGAGAGTAAGCCCAGTATTCGGACAGCACCTCCTTTACTGGGGCAACATACGGATGAGGTTCTTCGAGATATATTAGGATTGAGTGTAGAGGAGATAAAGTCACTCAAGTCAGAAGGTGCCGTGAAATAGTAAATAGAGAAAGAAAAACATCTACCATAATAAGCTTTAATGGATTTCAAGCTCGCCTCTCCATCACGAGTAACGTACTACGAGAAGAGTACATTTGTACTCTTCTTCTCCAATTGTTTAAGCAAATTCGGGAACCATTTTAAATTTGTTAAAGGATAAATAATTAGAATTATGTAATTTCCAAACGCGTTGGAACAGTTCAAACTGCATCGACTACCGGAAAAGCGGCAGAAATAGGTTCAGGGCCATCCCATCTAACTCGTTGTTCGAACCTTTTAGGGCAATTGGAGATCATTGTTCCAAGTATCTGAGGCAATGAGTTTTGGTTACCTTAGATAACTAGAAGAATGGCAAGATAGACAGGTACGATTTACTACGAGCCAGGTTCCTGTTGAAGTTCTTCACGTGCGTTGAGGTTCACGTGATCTCTAACCGTCAAGTGATGCGGGATTCTTCGATTCACACCCCCTAAACACAGACGTCCATCTTGCTGGATCGCAGACCATCAGCAATTTATTCCCAACCCATTCAATTTATTGGGGGTGATGTTTTTGCTTCCAATGGCAATTTTTGAAGCTGCTTAACTACCTACCCCACATCGCGTATCCGACGACTTGATCGATACATTACGACCTCGGAATCTCCAATTTGAATCGGCTCAATTCGTACTCCTACCCCCAAGGTTCCTCCCCTATCCTGCGTGCTACCCGGCTGTTTCTAATTGTCATGTCAGTCTGAATAGGTTCCGGCGCAAATCGCAAACCCAACCGACTTGTCGTGTCGCGATAAGATGGACTCTAACGCCCCCCCCAAGTCGCCGAACGGCAGTGGAAATCAAGAGATGCCACCCACTGAATCGCCTCCCAAATATGTCCCTCAATTCTCTGCTACGACTGAAATGATTCTCAAGCGCATTCAAAGTGGTGCTTCTGCCACAATGAGCACACCCTCCAATCTCTCCTCATTCGGCATTACGGGCACACCTCCTGGCTACGAGGACATGAGGCGCAATGTCTTGCTGGGCATGAAGACCACATTGAACATGGAGGTTCCAGATACGCCCTCTCGCCCTATACAATACAAGTCAAGGTCTGCGAAGGGTTCTGCGGGGGGGGGTGCGCCAAGACCATCTTCCACCCCAAAGAGCAGGAGCAGTGCTGATGGTGGCTCTGGTACAAAAGATAGAAGGAAGCCGGGACCAAAGCCAAGGGGAAAGGCAGGCTACAAGAGGAAGAGGGCAAAGTCCGAGAGCATGAGTGAAGAAGAAGAATCGGACGCCATGTCGAAACTGGGAGGTGATTCTGATTCTGACGATGCTGAGAGTGTCACCGAATTTCCCAAAGTGACACAGTCTGGACGACAAATCGTAAAGCCCGCACCCTTTGTCCCAGCAGCACGAGAGCCCAATACCAAACGCAGAGCACCTTCAAAACGAACCCAGGAACAGGCTCTATGCAAAACATGTTCACGAGGACACAGCCCCCAGAACAACATGATTGTATTCTGCGATGGATGTAATTTAGGATGGCATCAGATGTGTCACGATCCAGTTGTTTCCGAGGAAATGGTGAAGGACGAAGCCGCCCCATGGTTTTGTTCAGACTGCAGTCGAAAGAGAGGTATGAAAACTAGTGGTGCTGAGTCGAAGCCAACCAGCTGGCAAGGTCGCAGTTCAGAAGAGGTATTTTCCACAGATAACTCACCAATAAAACATCTATTTACAAAATTTAGAAACGCTCGTACTTCAACTCCCTCCCACATCAACAGCTCGTATCCCTTCTCATGCAAGCTACAGTCTTACACCCGAATATTCCGATTTTTCCTCAGACGTATAATCCTCCACCCACCCAGGCGCAACGAGCGCAATCCTCAGATCGCCGTACGAACATCCACCCACAACAGCCATTTCCGCCTTCTGGCACGACAGGTCTCTTCACTCGAGCTGAATCGCACCCTCACGCACCAATAAACTTCATTCGCAAAATCCCACCGGGTCAAACACCACCAGCGTCGTTCTCGCCCTCTCAACCCGCATTCAACAACCACGCTTCCTCGGCACCTCCCACTGTTAATCCCCAAGGTGATGAAAGTAGGGAAAGTACACCAGCTAGTCCCCCTTACCCAAAAGCAGGCAACGGACTGATGTCAAAATTGGGTCCAGATGAGGACGATGCTGATTGGTTGCTTGACAACAATGATTTCACGGCTTTCAGTCATACAATCTTTGATGAGAACGGAATGAGAATGGAGGAAAACGGCATGCCGGTTTAAGCGTGTTGAGCATTCCGTAATATTGATAGTATCCATTTGCATTGCAAGAATTTACTGGGTCTTTGGTGGTAGTTGAGCATAACATTGATAAGAGATTATTGTAACGCTACTTGCAAATATTTCAAACACATCCGAAACATTCCTTCTGTAACTTCTTGACCATGAAGTATATTTGGTACAGTAAGTTTCGTCGCTTTCCATGTTTCTCCATATCTTTTGCGAAATATTTTTCCCTGTGGACTATATCAAGAGTACGATACTCATTCATGACGACCCCTGTCAACCGCTGGTTTCTTTCTTTTCTTGTTGAAGATACCTCCGGTGAAGTATCGACTAGCACCTGCCTCAGTCCGCTCATCGCTACCCCGTATTTCCAATGCTAGAGGTGTATTTTCACGAGAAGCAAGTAGAGCCTTGGACGCGAACCAGAAGTCACATCTCAACAATACCTGTCATTAAAAATCGCTTACTCGACAACTGGTAGCTTACTCGACAACAGGGAGCTTACGGAGTACTGGCAATTTTTCAGCCCTCAAATACGATACTGACTTACCTGACCAACACCAACCTCCTCTTTTAAACACCCACATCACCACGCATATCGAAAAAAGCATCAACAATTACGATTCGGCCACGCATATGCATCATTCCCTTTGCCCATTTACTCACCCAACCACCTCCTTTACTTGCCCCTCACTTAATCATTCCTACCAATAATACAAGAAACAAAAACAAAACAATTTATAGGTGACCTACGTATGGTTGTGTCATTGGCTATTCACAGGTAACCAACAAATAGATAAACGAAGCTATTTCCAGATAAATTGTTATTAGCTACACACGAAACTTTTATTACGCTTCCCAAAAACCGATTTTTTTTTTTTTAACTTACATGGTCTTAATTTGGGTTTAATTCAATGTTAATATCGAGAAGGTATTGGCGTTGAAAGTTTGGGGGTTTGAGGGGTTTGGGGGGACAAAAGAAACTCTTTTGGAACTAAAATTTGAACATAAACTCGTCAAAATTGGAAGTGAAGAAGTGTTTATTTTATCTTCTTAAACAACCACCTTGACCTGTTTAAATATCGAGATACGAGTAATATCTTGTTTTTGTATCAATTTGGGTTAAAATTTTGAAACTATGCTAACGAGACATGCTCAATATGAGAGGCATGTTCATTTGGTTTTTCTGTTTCTGGTATGTAAGTTCAGGTAGTGTATTCAAATATCCTAAAATTTTGGGACAATATCTCCAATTTATTCTAGAGGGCGACTGCATTTCCAGAATGCACAATTCAAAACCAAGGCAAAAAAGTCTTGACTTTATGACAACCCCCATCTTCAAGAACTCAAGCCTCCTTTAAAGAACCTCCCATACTTCCTTCCCAGAACCTCGTTCCCTCTTTACAAATCGAATCAGTAACACCCTTAATCTCATTCTGCACCCAAAAATGGTCACCCCTAAAATTCGCCAACGCAACACCATACCCCTCCTTGAAAACACCATTCTCATCTCTTTTACCCACAAGGAACTCCTCATCAAAAGTCCCAACAGCAAGTTCCCAATCCATACTCGCCCCCTCCTTTCTCTCCGTCCAACCGAGTGTTGAACCACAGGTACCGCAAAAAGCTCGATAGCAACCAGGCGAGGAATTGTATTCTTTATAGGTGGTACGGGAGAGCCAGATTAGTTCTGTCGTGGAGGCTGTGTGGAAATTGTAGATTAGGGAGCCGCTATTTTTGCGACATTGGGTGCATTGACATGTATGTGGCTAGACGGGCGTTAGGATTTGTTTTTGCAGAGGATATTGAGGGGCTGAGGACTTACTCCTGTTTTCCAATCATGATCTGGGGAGAAATTGATTTCGAAGCGGACTCCTCTGCATAGGCAACCGCCTGTGACGTTCTTGGGATAGGCCATTGTTCGTGAGAATAATAAGTGTGCAAAAATTATAGTTGTTTATAAGTTGAATCGATCGAAGGACTTTTGAAGTTTGAGATTCTTAACACTTCCAAAGATACGATTCTCCTTACCGCAGAGGAGTATATCTTGATACACGAATTGATTTTCAAGTCGACATCATCAGATATACAATCGTCCAATCAGACATACAGTAGTTTGCGCCCTGCCGTTTGCACTTGCAGACCAGATCATGGGGTACAGGAAAAAGAAAAGTAAGACAGCGGAGAAAACATCCCGTACGAAGGTTCTTGTGGGTCATCAACCAGTGATTTCCCTCAGCTTGCCCTTAGATTTCGTGTAGAAAATGAAAGCTGCCGAAAATAAGTGCTGGTTGGATAAGCTAGGCTCAAAATGATTGTTCCAACCATCTGGGTTATTTTCAAATTGTCTCAAACGGTTGGGACAATCTACTTGAATTGCCCTAGAAAGTTACAACAACGAGAGAATTAGGCAGTTACGACAATTGCCACGATGGATGTCAAAAAGAGAGAAAGGGCGTGGGGTGGGATCGTGAGAATAAGGTTGGAAACTTGGCGGACCAATCATAGTATTGTGCCACACATAATTTAAGAACCAGTAAGATTCAATTCTTGTTTAATTTATTAGTAACACCTCTTTCCTATTTTCCCATGCTTCTACCCGAGGAAGTCCTGGTGCCCATCATGCCCAAGACCTGCCAGCAGATCATATGCCATCTACCGATGTATCACGGCTTTTCCGGTTGGCCCCCAAAACGCCTTTTCCTTCCCTCCTTTGCGCCGAAAGTTCGTGGTAAGTTCATATCCGGAACCTGAAGGCTCCCTTGTCCCAAACACCCAATGAATTTTGCATTATTCTTCGTACTCGCAAAATAAAGTTGATCACCTATTCGTCACCGCTCTTCCATCTCCGCTCGAAATTCTTGGCAAAATCAAGAAACCATCCAAAGTCGTTCTTGTCGAGACCCATTTTCAAAGAATGCCGTTATATGCAGTTGTTGACTTGTCTCGCATCGGGAAAATCAAGGAGAGGAAGAGGCTTCGCGGAAGTGTTGCTGGTAATTGAGGGCCGCTGATGATGCGCTGGCCTCCTGGGTGTGTGACTTTGTAGCGACAAAATAAGAACCGGTCGAGTTGGAAGTAGGCGACGAGGTTGTTGGTGAGAGTGGTTGAAGGGAAGAGATAGAAGCATGGTTTAGTCGAGCATCGGTTTGAACGGCCTTTGGGAGCCATCGAGGCCAGACTTGAGCAGCGCGAGCAATTGATTGTTGAGGGAAAGACATTTTGGGTGGTTATGAGAGTTTTGAGTAAGCGAATAGACAGTCTTTTGGAGATGTAATAGCAGTATGAATTGCAGTAGGAGATGGATGAGAAGATGATTGAGATTGAAGAAAAGAGGAAAAGGGAAGATCAACACCTCTTATAAGCTGACTGACTGAACTGATGCACGATCAGGCCTGCACCAGGTCATTGGACGCACGATATGCAGCAATGAGTACATGTGCGGGGGACATGGCTTTACTCTTCCCTTGCTGTAAGAGGTTGTTAAGTTCGAAGTTGACTCAAAGAAAAAATGGATCAGTCCACAGTGGTGGGATGCATCGGACTCTTCCGCGCGTGGGGTCAATTCCCTCATAGAGAACTCGAGAGTTGCAGAAATACCGCACTGGCCAAAATACCTCCAAAGCAATCCCTCTCTGGTGGATTATACCAAGCGATCAACAGGTGCAAAAACAACTCTCTCACAGGTACCATGGTAAAAATGGAGTGAGCCAAGTCGCCATGAAACTTCTATAGCTGACCTCGGTCGCATAGCTCTCTTCGCTTGGCTGCTACAAAACCATTACCTTGGCACTTGCCGCGACGACTCTCCAGTCTCGAGGCGTTTGAACAAGGCTGTGATAAAGAGAGAGCCAGTTTGCGGTCCATGCTTGACTTCCAAGCTCTCTTATCTCTACCATGAAGTCGGGTCGTTTCTTCTGGGGCAACAAGAGGCTCTAGAAGATGGATCCGACTATCTCATCCAAACTATCTAGAGCTGTTCAGAAACCTTGGCTTCTAAAGTTCTGATCGGCCCTTTCAACAAGGAACTAATGCGCCAATGCATTGATGCAAGTTACCAAACTTTTCGAATTAGAATCTCGAGAGACGAAACCACCACTATCTGAAATAGCTTGAATCACAAAAACTCCACTCTGAAAGCAAGATAAGAAATGTTGGTAACAAGGACAAGTTCATTTCTTTACTTGTGCTAATCTTGCATCAACAATCCGCTCCACCATCTTCTGGAGGATTGCAGACTCTCCGCTTGTGCCTTTGGAAAAGTAACCTTCAACTGCTTTTTCGACGTACTTTCCAATCTGGTCTACTTCAACATTGACCTCATCACCAGGGACTTTGCTCGCTGTGACGACCTTCTCCTGTGTGTATGAGATCAACATGACCTCCCACCATCCCTCTTCTTCGTCGACTTTTGTGACTGTCAAGCTTGCGCCATCCAGAGTCACATAGCCCTTCTCAACCACGTATCGGAGAACCGTCTTGTCGCGGGGTTGGAATCGAAAGGTTATCGCATTTCCGTCCGGCTCCTTCTTCAAGATTGTGGCAACAGTATCGACATGGCCTTGCACAAAGTGCCCTCCCATCCGAGTGCTCGCAGAGACAGCCCGCTCCAAGTTGACATTGCTCTTCTCCTCGAGTGATCCCAAGTTTGTTCGACGCAGCGTTTCGGGAGCGACACCAACCTTGAAGGAGGACTTATCGAACGCGGTGACGGTCAAGCATGTGCCATTGATACTGATGCTGTCGCCGAGATGGCAATCGCCTAGGATTTCGGAAGCGTTGGAAATCGTTAGGGTGGTGCCTCCATCCTCGGATTGTGCATTGAGCTCGGAGACGACTAGACACGGTGAGAAATTGTGGGAAAGAAAGGAAAGAAGAGAAAGAAGGGTGCCAACCTCCAATGATCTCTACGATTCCAGTGAACATGATTTCGGCCTGTGTTGGGTGGAAAGTCACATCTCGAATTCGATGATGGAGGGCGGATTTGTAAGTTCAGTTACACCACTTGGAGGTGGGGTGTTCGGACCGTTTCCGGCCCGACCCTTCCCTTAACAAAGTTGCCGTCTAATTACGATTTTCATACCCCCTTTTAGTGACTCTAACCACAAATATCTATAGCTGATCTATAGGTACTCAAATCTCCCACGCTCCGCATCCCACGATGGGATGCAATCTAATGCAATTCTTAGATCTTTGATACGACCCAAAGAAATTTAACGTAGTTCACAGTCTCAGACAACTGGGCTTCAACCTTGGGCCGGCGTTCTCTTGAATGCGTCTCAAGTTTGATTCTTGAAATTATGAAAGAGGGGCTAGAAGAATCAACCTTCTCAAATCTTGTTATAGGTGTTTCATTTAGTCCTTTCGGCTTTATTTTATTTTTATAAATCACAAAATGTATTTACTTAGATATGGGGATCGCATCGGTACGGCTTAAGTCTTGGTTTCGATCACCCGCTGCTCCAAATGAGTTTTTGTTATTTATTTATCAGCTCAGTTCGAAAAGGAGACGGTCAAGGATGTACAAGGAACTGTCATATCTATCGATTAAGATACTTGATGATTGATACTGTAATTACACAAATTTCAAAAGGTTCCATGTCTAACATCAACATCTGAAAACGGGCATTTCTCAACTTTTCATCACTTGCCAGACTGCTCCACCGACCAAAAAGAGTAAAAATCTCTACGCTTCTTCAGCAAGGGTAAAACCCTTTGCAACGTGAGAAGAGGGGACAAAAATAAAAATAAAAGTTGGAGCAGCTGGTGATCGAAACCAGGACTTCATCGAATCATATAAATCACCGTACAAGTGACAATGCAAACGAGGCACTCTACCACTGAGTTACAGCCCCTAATATTTTGGTTTTTGTAAATGGCCTTTATTTTGGTATAGTTCGTGTGTGTCGGGCAATCCTCGCTTATACTTGGCGATGTGGGTCATGACCAGCCGAAGCTTCCCGCGCCGCGGTTTCTACTGAGTTACAACATTGGTGGTCAACAACACCAATGATGATATTAAGACAATCCCTCTCTCTGCCGATATGGCTACTTTTTGTATCAATCTATACAAACCAAGCCATTGCTTCAACTGGTGACAGGTTACCAGAATTTCGCAAATGCGTTGATGTATGGCCACTGCAAGATTCTATGAATGCTTAGTACTGACTGGTGGTGATAGGTGTGCCAACAAGAGAATTGCGCTGATGGCGACTCAGCTACCGCAATTCGTACGATCCTCCTCTCATTTCATCGCCGCATATATCTCTGACAACTCCTAGCCCTCTTCCACCGACTCCTTCTCTGGGACTGCCCAGCAGAATGCGATTACACCTGCCAACACATCATCACCGATCAACGCGTCGAAGCATCCGAAGAGATAGTTCAATTCCACGGGAAATGGCCATTTTACCGTTTCTTGGGGATGCAAGAACCCTTCTCCGTCTTCTTCTCCCTCCTCAACTTCCTCGCGCATCAAAACGGCCTCTCGAAAATCACCTCCAACATTCCTGCCTCCTATCCATTACGAAAATACTATGTCACATTCGCATACTTCGGCATGTCGAGTTGGGTGTTTAGCATGATATTTCACACAAGGGACTTTGCGTTTACCGAACAACTGGATTACTTTGCAGCTGGCGCAAGTGTCCTCTACGGTTTCTACTACACCCCCATCCGAATCTTTCGAATGGACCAAGGAGGAAAGAGGGCAAAGTCAGCACTTCGAGCATGGACGGGACTTTGCATTTGCATGTATGCGGCACATGTAACATACCTGAAATGGTATAGCTGGGATTACACGTATAATATTGCGATCAATGTTGTACTAGGGGTTCTGCAGAATTCATTGTGGAGTTGGTTCAGTGTGGGGAAATATCGAAAATCCGGTCGGCTCTGGGCTACATGGCCTGGACTGGTGGTCGCGTGGATTATGCTGGCGATGAGCTTTGAGTTGCTCGATTTTCCACCATTTTGGGGGTGTTTGGATGCGCACAGTCTGTGGCATCTAGGAACTGTTGGTCCGACCATGATTTGGTATAAGTAGGTGCAATCAACCTCGAACACAAGGGACCAAGCTAACATTATGCAGTTTTCTACTCAAGGACGCTCGAGATGATATGGCTGGGCAAAGACTCAAAGCCTGAAATGCGATTGAATAGCGATGAACGAAATATACCCAAGCATGCTTTTTACGTGATACAGTAGGATAGCTTGCATCGATTGGCGCTTGGTTTTTGACCACCTTTCCGAAATTTGTATAAGCATCCGAAATAAATTCTTACCAGTGTTCATCAAATGCCAGAATTATTTGTTCTGTCAATTCCGAGCAAGGCTCAGGTTTCCCATGTTCTGGAATCTCCCATCTAAGATTGCAAGATTCGCATTAGCCGAATAGTTCATGCTTTGTCCCGGGGAAATTTGTTTGTTGCACATCGCTCCGCATGAACATGCCTTTTTCGGAGAAGCTACAAGGATGACTTTGGTTTTTGTCTCTCGCTGTCATAATTGATTTTTCGCTTGTAATTGCCATTCTAAGTAGTCTGCTGAAGGAAATGTGGTTTTGCTGCGGCCTTTTTGCCACTGGTTCAGCTTATGAGGTGGTTCGCGATGAACATTAGACGTGGCAGTAGGTTGGTACCTGCCCACAGCTCTCGTTGCAAAAAATTTGGGTAATTCTAGTACATTGCCCTATCCCAAGAGACTCATTGTTCAAGAGTATTTCATGAAGAGTTGGAAGAACGAGCTATTTTTTACCACTTTTAATGTTCATCGCGAGGGGGAAAATATGCTGTTACTTCTCATCGGAATTCGTGTTCTCATTGCACTGCTAGTAGCATGCTAATCCCTCAATGCCTCAAGTTCTTTGGCTGGATTCCTAGCTGCTAACCAGTGGTTGGGGGGAGTAAAGAAATAATATACACAACGCCAATTTTATATAAAATCCTTCTGCGCCCTAAACACTTCCTACATTTTCCCTGCTCGGCGATTTTACAATTGTGCTTTCTCCCCAGACAAAACCATTTTGATACTAAGCATTCTTCGTCTGGCTCTCGGTACTTGCTTGGTACCGGGGACACGTTATTCTCGGGGTCTATATGCACCACCGGAAGGGATCCCGTACTTTCCTGTTCGCGCGTTTGCCTTGACTGAAGCGATGCTCGGGAGAGGGTGTTTGCGGAATTCGTATGAACAGAAGGAGGTCCCAGACTTTCCGGTCCGTGTGACTGCCTAGACTCGATCGATGCTCGGGACGAATTATTATCTGAGTTTGTATGCACCGAAGAAGATGCAAGACTCCGCAATTCTGTTTTGTTCTCCCCTAGCCGCGCCAGAGACTCTGGTAGCCATGACCTCCAAGGGAGTTTCATTAAAAGCAACCAGAAGAGAAATGCCAGCAGCGTCAATGGTATCGCCACTGCCCAGAATATCTTGAATCCTGGTCGAATGGTTGGTTGATTGCTGTCCCAGTTGAAGACGGGCATTGCAAAGATCGCCTACATTTGATTCAGCGAATACCACGGTAAGTGGTAAACGATTTGATAATGTTACACTTACAGCGACGAAAGTGCCGGGCAGAAATGACATTCCAAGTATGGTAATGGTTTTCATCGGAGTACTATCCTTCTTGCTCTCGATCGAAATCATTCTCATCACCTCCGAGTCTTCTTCGCTGGCTTTTGCCAAAGCTGTGGAGGTCTCCGCGAGCTGGATATTGATTTTCGTATCATTTTGAGACATAAATTGAAAAGCCTGGTGACTCGTGTTACAATTTTACCGCTGACAATGAGTCTGATGGGAAGCCTAAACTCACCACAGTCGGCAACCTTTCTGCTTGCTTATACAAGGTCCCTATCTTAATTTTATTCATCTCAGTGTCGAGTTGCAAGTTTTCAGTCCATTCAATTATTTTATCAATCTTCACATCCGAAACTAGAGTTCTATGGAATTCTCGTAACATTATCTTCGCTGAACGACATCGCGTATTCTGCTGTCCCAGTGCTGTGGTCAAGGTATTCAGAGTTTTCGTTGCCTCTGAAATTTTGACTTGCATCGGGTTAGCGGGCTTGATGTTAGAAAAATTATGTTGTCTCAACTCCCATGTCATCTGGGATAATCCGATTGCGGAGTTATGGATGGCCATATGTTACTCTTTCATTTGTAGGTTTGCACAGCATAAGATTGCCAAGAAAGGCTGCATACAAAGCTCTTTCTGTTTTACTACCAACTCTGTAATTTTTGTGGAGCAGGATGGTATACTACACGCGCTCTTTCCCTCGATGCATTCTTTAAGGCACAGTGTCGGAATTAGTCCGTGAGTGACCTTTGAAAATGTTCTGTGACTGAGGAGTACGCGCCAGGGTTGGATAGGATATCCAAGGAGGAATTTGTAAGCTAGACAACCTTAGAATAATAC
>LLCD01000086.1:0-29948 GCA_001414355.1 Hymenoscyphus salicellus
GATACTACCCTCACAAGTACGAAGACCTCAATTTACACTACCAATGCTACATTCTACACCACTGTCGCTTGGGGTCATGATCCTATGACTACTTATCTTAACTCAAACCCTGGACCGCGATATACTGCAACAGAGTTGGGTTCTGATGGAAATGTTACCCAGACTGTCGTTGCTGGACAAACAATGTAAGCTCTATTTGATTGCCAAAAACTCCAGCAATCCAAGACTCGCCTGCTAACCGAAGTAGACAATCACCTCAAGCATTTTACATGTACTCGACTGTAAAAGTGATTACAGCAGCAGCAGTCACCAATTCAGCAGGACAATTCGTGTGTGGAACGCCAGGAGTTTTCAACCAAGGATCTAACGTTACGACCGGCAGTGGAGTAGCAACATTGACCATCGACAATGTAAATTCAAATGCGCAAGCATACTGGGGGACGTCCAAAATCGCCGATGTGAATATTCCAACTGGCACATCGACTAGAGTCTATACCATCACATATTCGGATTCGGCTACCTCGTTCAAAACCGAGACTTATGATTATACCGAGTTTTCCACTTCCTTCGCTCCAGCCCCAACCGCAGGAACAACCCTCACATTCGATAAGCCCTTCGTCTATGCTCCCTCATGGGCCGCCACTGGTTCCGCGGGGGTTGGAAACAACGATTGCGACGGCGAAGATAAAGGAACAATCCACTACGGCTACCTCCCATCAACACTCAAAGACTACATGCTCGGCGTCCCTCAAATCACCAGCCAATATCCTAATCTCGGCTCGTGTCTCATCGCTGGACCGGCAATTACCGTTCGTACTATTTGTTCGGCTGCTGCTGGAGAGGTGCAACTTGCTGGTGGGGATCTGACTTCTTCGACGGTTATTATGGTTACTCCGAGCGCGGAACCAACTTCTCAGGTTATTGCTCAACCTATTTCTACTGGTGTTGCGGCTCCGGTTTCTACTATTGCTCCTGTGGTTCCAACGCCCACACCTACACCTTCGCCTTCGCCTGTACAATTGCCGGAAACTTCTGTTGAAGTTCCGATACAAGTCCCGGCTTCTTCATCGCCTGTTCAGAGTCAAATCCAGGCAACATCTGTTGAGGCTCCTGCTCCTGTGGTTTCTTCTCAAGTCCAAAGTCAATTGCCAGCCACTTCTGTTCAAGCTCCAGTTCCTGTGGTTTCATCTCAAGTTCAAAATCCATCGCCAGAAACCTCTGTTCAAGCTCCAGCAAACCCACAAGCTTCCACAGCCATTGTTGCCGTTCCTGTGTCTTCAAGCTCTCAAGGAGACGATGCTGTCGCTTCCGCGATCGCTTCTTTGATTGGTGCTCAACCAGTAGTAGATTCGTCTCCTTCTCCAACTCTTGTGGTGTCCACCAACCTCCAGACCGTCCCCTACAACCCCGCTTCTTCGGTTGTAGGCTCAACTGTCGTTGGAAACGATGGGCAAACGAATATTATTGTTGCTCAGCCAACTACAATTCCAGCTCCAACGCTTGTGGTATCTACAAATTTGCAGACCGTGCCGTATAACCCAGCTTCTTCGGTTGAGGGCTCAACGGTTGTAAACAACGATGGACAGACTAATATAATCGTTTCTCAACCCACAACTATTCAAGCTGCTGCTCCAGCTCCTGTGGTCTCCACAAACTTCGCCACAATTCCATACAACCCCGCTTCATCAGTCGAAGGTTCCACCGTCGTCCAAAACGGACAAACAAACATAATAGTAGCTCAACCCACAACTATTCTTGCCTCCTCGCCATCTCCAGTAGCCAACTCACAAGCAGCATCATTAGAAGCAATCGGAAGCACAACCCTAATCTCAGGAACCCTAAACGCTGTTCTCCCAGCTTCCCAAACCCTCCTTCTCAACCCGTCAGCTCTCCCAACAAACGTCCAAGCCGAAACAATAGTAAGCGACAGCAAAACCTACGTCGTCCTCTCCACCCCCGTTACAATCCCCCTTCCAAGCGCAACAGCCCAAGTCCAAGCTGCTCAAATCCCCGGAATTACAACCTTAATCTCCGGAACGCCAAACATTGTAATCCCCGCCTCGCAAACACTACTCTATAATCCATCTTTACTACCAACCGGTGTCCAAGCAAGTACCATAATCAGCGGAAGCCAAACCTATGTCGTGCTCGCTACACCAGTTACGATCCCCGTTCCTTCAGCATCGATATCTTACAGCACGACTTTGATTTCTGGGACTTTGAATGCTGTCATCCCCGCTTCTCAAACAATTCTATATAACCCTTCTGTTTTACCTACTGGGATCTCGGGAAGTACGGTGGTTAGTGGGAGTAAAACATATATTATCCTTTCTACACCAGTTACTTTTGCTCTTCCAACGTCCTCTGTCTCCGCCTCGGTTTCGAAACTCTCGCTCGCCATCACCATCCCTTCCTCGAGAATTTCTGCTGCGGCAGTAACATCCTCAATTAATTTTGAGAGCGTGACATCTACTGCAAGTGCCAATTCCGCGAGTAGTTTGGTTTCGAGTTCGAGCTCGAGTTCGAAGGTAGAACCAAGTACCACGAGGACGTCGGCGGGATTACCTACCGTTATTGGAGTTGCTACTCCGGCTGCTACTACGAGCAAGAGTGAGGGGAAGAGGGTTGAGGGAAGTGTGTTGGGACTTGTGGGGTTCCTTGTTGCTGGGGTTGTTTTGGTGGGTGTTTAATGGGGGAGGAATTAATGTTTATTTTTTATGATTGAATGAGATGAGATGAGAGAGGGGAATTTGTATATAATTGAACGAGAGATGGAGATTCTTGTAGATATTAATTATAATTTAAATATCCAGGTACAAGTTTGGTCGCTAAGAATGGATACGTGAAAGTGAGGTAGACGACAAAACCTTGAAGTCTTACCTCTGAACTTCGTTGCTATATGTTACCTAGCTTGCTACTAGAAAAAAGCACGAACGTTTAGGCTACTTGCCTTGAATTACTTTAAAAAGCTAGCACGTTTTTATTGCCTTGTCAATCATCTGAGAAAGTCGGTTTCACATGTATCGACACGTGACTGCGCCTGCTGCGCCACATATGTATTCGCTCACCAACTCAACGCCGACGATTGCATAGCTGGGATTTATACCGAAATACCTTGCCTTTCTTGCTATATATTTCATCTAACTAATGATTAACCTAGCTAGTTCCTATAAGTTCGTTCCTAGTCTGACGTGGTGAAGTAAACAGGGTGGGGGAGGAATCGAAGGAACACTAATCAAAAAGGGTAAGTGGATGTTTTCCAATGTTCATCTGAAAAGAAAGACTGGAGAGTCATTTTGGTAAGTGGATTTACGTGGATTGGAGACTGTAAAGCGAGGTATATCGTAAAGTGTTTTTGCGAGAACTGAATATCCCACGTATTCGGACATCCGAGGAGAGATTTGACCGAAGTTGTAGATGACTACTCTTTTCACCAGAAGCAAAAATCCAGGCACGATTCTTCTATTGCTGTTGAATACGTAGAAATCGCTAAGACTGGTTTTGATGATTGTGAGACTCGTGCGTTTTCTCAGTGAACTTAGCGAAAGAAGGAGAAATATGCTTCCCTCATTTACTTTCCCTACTGAAGGAATATCGCATGAAAAACATAGCTTCTTTTTGTAAACACAAATGAGATTAACAAAAGTCAGAAAAGCGAAGGATTTAAAATGCTAGACTAATGTGATTTCGACTTCTGGTCCCTTCCCAATCGCTTCCCCAAACATAATGCCATAACATACGATTCCCCGACAAGAGAATAGTTACAATCGCTACGGCAACGGATAAGGAAAGGAACCTTTGTACCATAGACTAAGCAGATAAGATCGCCTGTCTGGGTCATTGGCGGGTAGAGTCCTACGTAGTCATTTTGGGTTGTATATACTCTCCGATGCCCTGCTGTGGTCCCTATAGCTGTGCAAATTGCAGATGACATAGCAGTAGAATACACCATGGAAGGGAAAGCAACATCTAATGGAACATACGGAGGCTCTCCTAGCTACTCCTGGAGAAAATCTGGGGAGAAAGGATTTCCGTCCTTATCAACCATGAGTTCGGAAATTTCATGGCGGATTGATTCTATCTTTTGTGTTAGGGATGGAGGAATCTCTCCTTGTTGAGCTGATGTTCCGCCAGGATATACTGCGCAGCATAAAAGTTCAAGAAGTTCCCAACAGTTGACTAATCGGCTATATCACCATCAGAGGTCATATTCGCTATCAATGTCCTTGCGAGAACGTCGGGGAAAAATGATCCCCCAGCCGGATACGACTTGTCGGAGGGCAGCAATTGAGAGAGCTCTGTGAGCCAACTGAATCGAGAAGTCCTTAGAGGCTGAGGGCTGGTGATTGAAGCGACCACGTCACATATTTGAGCCTTTAGTTTGATAGAACGTAGGTCGGGCTTACAAACAACCACTGGTTCTCTCAACTATATTCCAGATGCTCTGAACCCTTCCCTCCCCGAAAACTCGGCCCCGTCTGCAATTGATCCTAAGATTGTCCCTGAAGGAGGAGTAGTCCAGTCTGGCACCCAACTCGGGAGTCCATTCAAAGATCTTCTCGTTCCAACACCTGCGGCACAAAGAAGATTGATTGAGCTACTCCTTTTCCCTAACAAATTAGTCGTGGAATCAATGAACACGTCCTCTACAGATATGTTGTAATCTGCAGCTAGAGCGTCATCACCAACATCAGATGGAATGTTAAGCAATGCAAAAACTCTATCCCTTTCGTCGGTGATATCAAAAGCGGCGCATGACAAGAGGTTCCAATCCAAGGTCGGCGTCCTCGCATTCCGGACAAGCTTTCGTATACTGCTTGTTACCGACAACCCCGTAGATCCAACAGCTGAAATGAAACGCCCTAGCCCGTTTCCCTAAGCCAAGGCCATTACCGAAGCGAGCTCCTTCCAGCTGAGTTGCCGTGTACTGCAGATGAGCATTACGTTACTTGCCGCAACCATTTCTTGAATGATTCAGATTCGACGGAGAAAAGGTTGCTCAAGAAATCAAGCTAGAGCTTCCCAGTCTTTGGAAAGGTAGTGACAACCATCCATCTGTGTCAAAGTGCTCACCGCGATAGGTTTCCTTGCTTGCGAAAGACTCTCGAACTGCCGACCTAACAACTCAACAAATTCCAAAGCCGCCCCACTGTCACTGGAATCCTCACCGCCCAAGCAATAACCTCTTCTGCGGAAGAGTATATAAGATACATCAGAGGAACCTGATAATCCTTTTCTTCCTTATCTTTCTGATTGATACAAAGAGCATCCAACCAATAATATTTGCTCAACTTGGTGGGGGTGAAGCCTCGCAGTATCGCGGCTGCTGAATCTGTTACAGAGAGAAAACCACCGTCTTCGAATGATACTCGGTTTCGCAGACTGGGAGGGCCGCCCCAAACATAAGAAATTGCGACGTAGGGTTGGGTCAAGTTGTCGAGATCTACTGCAGAGTGTCGCCATCTTGCGCAAGTCAAAACGTCACTCGTAATAGCGTTCTGGGGTCCCTCTCCAACGAGTTGAAGCAATCGAATATGACGGAAGGCAGGGAGGGCTGGATATTCGTATGGGGAATCCTGCTGCGTGGCTCCAGATTAGTGATACGGGCTCTGGCTCGCCATGGCTGTCTGTGTAGATAAGAAAATAGGTAGAAAAGTAAGTAAGATTGAAGGTTGGGAGACGTTGAGTAATTGGAGATACAAAGTGTGTCAGTTAGAATATCTTGACTAGACCATTTATTTTGCCTCTACAATTGAAGAAGATGGAGAGTCAGAGTAGGAGAACTGAAGCGGAACTTGCCTAACGGAAGAAAAAGAAAGAAAAGGGTGTGATGGACACACCTTGGGCATGCGAGGTCACGCGGTCCGGCCTTCAGTGCAACATTTGACGAAAGCTTTGTTGACAAGCTGCTATTGATTTGGCCTTCATCTATCTCATCCAATTGAAACCAGGCTTCCCAGAGTCAAGCAACTTTCTCCTCATTTTGCACCCTCAGCATCTTACAGCATCATCATCATCGATCCAAAAACAACACTTAACCCCATCCCAACACCAAGTGCATTCCCCGCACTTGGTTTAGAAGTTCCCGTGGCCGAACTCGCACCAGCACCAGCGACTGTTGAACTTGGAGTACCACCAGTAGTCGAAGTACTGCCATCAGAACTCGCACTTCCTGTCTTCGCAATGGCATTCTGCTCAACAAGCAATCCCTGAACTGCATTCAAAGCACTCAGCTCATTCCCAATATTGTTCGAAGAATTCGTCTCTTTTCCACTCCACTCCAAAGCGCATCTCTTTCCATCACAGGCCTTCCCAGCAGCCACAGCAGTACTCTTTAAAATGGGCAGGATAGAAGATACAGTATAAGGCGCGACCGCCATGGTGTCCACAAGGTTGGAAATCAGAATCCCCTTGAAAGCATGCATATCCACATTACAAGTGCCTCTTGTCTCACATGCAATCTCCTTCGCCACTCCATCCGGAAAGAAAGTTGTGAGAGTCGTGTTGAGAAGTCCATCCAAAGTGCTCTTCCAAGTCGAATCACCGTTCGTAATATTATACATATAGGCGGCGCCAGCAATATAAGTACCAGCCACATACGAGAATTGAACTTTGTTGACATTCTTGCAATCTCCTGTCGTTTGGGCTCCATCGTAAACATTGAAGTTGTTGATAAACCCACTTCCATTGACCCACTGGTAAGACTTTGTCGCCCATTCCGAGTAAGTGGTGTTACCAGTGTATCGAGCCAGTCGAGAGGACAATTGAAAGAATAACCCAGTGGAAATGCTGTTCTTATAATTATACCCTGTCAAAAAAGGGAAAATCTGCCATCTCAATCCTCCCCCACAAGAAGTCTCATCCCATCGCGCAACTTGCTCATTGAAAACCTCCGACGCAAGAGACACCCAACTCGGTGCTCCTGGTACCGCAGGGAAATTCGCTTCAGCGGCGGACATCGATGCCAAAGCCCAAGTTGCTTGGTCATCGTTTGCCTCCGTAGTGGTCCAGTTTGTGGGCATGTAGTCGTTACTATCTCCAATTTGAGAGACAAGCCCTTGGGAGATGAGAGACGAGTATTGGGTGTCGCCTGTAAGTTTTTGGTATTTTAGAAGTGTCGACCACATGGAGCCGGCTTCCCACCAGTAGTAGGGGGCGTCGAGGACGCCAATTATTTGACCGGTTTCGTTGCCGTGGTAATATGAGAGAACATTTTTAGCGAGGGTAGAGGCCGTGGAGTTTATGGAGTCTTGGGATTATGTTAGTAGTAAGTTTTAGGGGTTGGGGAGAGAAAATCACCGGTGCTACTTGCGTCAATATCGATACCATGCACTCCGGAAGAGAGTGCCACAAGGCAAGCGAGGGTTGTGGTGTGACGCATTATTGATGACCCAACTGAAAATATGGGGGGGAAGCGCGACTAATGAGTGTTGTTGAACAAAATATGAATTGATATAATAAAACTTATTCTCGACTAGCGTACACAATTATATATATCGGTAAGTGAGAAGGAATAAGTAAACTTATACGAAAGCTGTTGTACAAAAATGTCAAACCCCATGAACAAGGAGGAAGAGTCGACTTTATTTGAAGGAATCTGAGGCTATATCGACACTAACTTCACGCCAATACGAGGCGCACGGGCTGACCCATAATGCCCCACCAGTTTCAGCGACCTTTATTGGTTACTGTGCCGTAGCTTTACTAGGCACCCGACGAATTAGCCACCCCTTGAAGGATTCTAGAATTAAATCTTCAGGCTTGGTATTGACTGGGCAGGGACTGCAAGATGACATTCCTCATGATGCACCATACTCTTTCTCATACTCTGTAGAAAATCGCACCGAGGTCAATATAAATGGTACGCCCTAGCGAAGGGGAGTGATCACTCGCCCGCGCATACCCTATGTTTCATTGGGAATGGAAGTTTGCGTTGTGATTCGTGATGCTATAATACGAGAATAGAGTGGTATTGAGGTTCTAAACAGGCTATCTCATCGCCAATGCCCCACTATGATGCTTACTTTCAACATCGATAGATGGGGTTGAATTGAACCGAACATGCCTTGAAAATGGAATAATGGCAATTCTCCATCAATAGCCAGCACTTCCACATGAGAAAACCTGTTGAGAATGGTGACGGATTGCCAGCTCCTTCATCACAAGGTCAAGGGTAGGCGCCTCCAATTGACCAACTGAAACTCGGAAAATCAATTCCATTATCCTCGAATAAATATGACTCATCAGTTCTAGAAATACTTCCAGAAAAGTTGGGAGGTGCCTGGCAGAATTTAGTCACGACTTCTTGCAGCCGCTGCCTCAAAACTCGCGTTTGTTTCCGGGTTGTAAATGTTTGGACTTCTGTCGAATTCCCTCGAGGAATTGTTTCCCAGCAAAGATTCCACGATTGGTGGCGAAGTTCGAGAAGGCTGGTTACGAGGGATGGCGGATCAAGCATGCTGTTCGACATCATTAGAAATTGAGATAAAAGGAAACGAAATTCAGTCCACTTACTCAACGTCCCTCGTACCGAAAAATCTTCTCAATACCTCCATGAAGTAACGGTTTTCGTCCTTCTTTACGTTAAGCAAAGACTTCTGCCTTCTTTCCGCCAAAGAAATAAGACCTACCCTCATGAACAAAGTGTGCCTTTCTATAAGTTCTGCTCGGATAACTTAGTCATGTTGACCTCATTGGTGTACAACAAGGATCTTTCCCGGTGATATAGGTAGGTAGAGCATCCCTGGATTGTTGCATATTGGAATAACCCAGAAGGGAGACGAATGAGCCAGTAAAAGCATAACAAAAAAGAAGCAAATCTTAGGGCAGAGAGATCAATGCAGCAGCTGAGGAGCAGAAAAACCGGCAGTCAAAATCGGTACAAGGCCTGTTAATGTCGCTTCAACCTTTCCAATCGAATTTTGCAAAATATAAGCTCCCCAAATATCACCGGTATGCTCCCCAATAAGTAGATGTGACACTCCAATGGCCCATAGGTGAAATGCTACAATCACAGAAGCAACAAAGGCCAAGATCCCCAAGCAAGGGTGTTTCTTGAATCCGATGCCTGATCCAACAAGGATTACGACGACAGATGGTACAGAAATAGCAATAATCTGAGGACGTAAAACTGGCAAATCTGTTCGTCCAAAGATCTGTGTGAACCGTAAGACCGGAACGTAAAACCCATAGCCTGCAAAGAACGCAAACAGCCAAGCTAGACCAGGAAGCCAGATGATAAATAGTATACCACTACCCATGGCAATCATGGCAATGATGGAGATGATAGCTTGAAATCCGCGAACCCACATGAGCTGCACAAGGGCCTTGGCCACCCTGCTTGTTCCCAGATCAGCGAGTATAGCATGATTAGTGCAATTATCAACGGCTTTGATACTCTCGTAAAGGGCGAAAACCATCTTCGAAGCTGCTGAGAGGGCCTCAAAAAGGAGGGGGAGAGAAAACAATGAATCTCCTTCAGAGAGGAGTTTTACTGCGGTTGCGACCGCAATCGTGAGAGTTACGAGGTCGGAAAGCCATGAGTAGAACCCCAGAACGCCAACAGGGACTATAATTCGAAGGCATTGAAGGGATTGCTGATCACTGATTGACGAGGTGTGATTTTGGGTTGCTCTCGCGGATAATGATACTGGCGCTTTTCTTGTCGTTGTTTGGGTTGGTAAAGTTGCGAATGTTGTCGAACATGAAGGTAGCTTCGCATTCGCCGAGGTTGTTGTTTCTGTTGTGGAAGAAGTCGTGAACCAAGCGTCGGTACGATGGTGTACTATGTTAATCTTTGGAGCCTCGGCAGTCCCAGGGGAGGAAAAAGTCGTCTGCAATCGGTGCTGGGCTCCGTTGTTTGGACCGTTGAGGATATTGGATGTCTGGGTGACATGAATACTATAACAGAAGCTGTCGGATGTTGAGTCAATGTCTCTTGAAGTAAGTTAGCAACCAGTCACGAGAGAAGATGTCTGATCAATAAAAGTGACATGTCGGTACATACCTCGGACAACACACTGCGATGTCCAAATCTTCTTGAGACGTGAAACCTTGGAAAGGGCTCTGCGTTGTATATCCTGATGGACACCAAGCTCCCGTAACAGGAGGTAAAGATTTAGTTGAGAAGGTTGTGGAAACTGACGGCGCGAATTCGACCATTTCTATGAATTCAAAACTAAACATATGGCTAGAATAAAGAACGGGTCTATCATATAACTTGGCAGCATAACAAACTCTTTAAGTTGCAATTGACCGTTGATATTGCCAAGACAAGCTGAACAGACACGGCAAATCGATGTGCCAGATGTACGCCACTTGGGGTGATTGTCGAATCATGATATAGAATGATAAGGAGAAACCTCCTTTTCAATCTGGATGTTACTTTAACGTATCTGCGTATTTAAAAATGCAACGCGCCGACCCTATTCGGGTGAGGATCCATAATTGAATCAACACGATAGGAAGGGAGTAATGCACCCACGGGACGGGACGAATGGAAAGAAAGCTTGTGATACAAATATAGCAAATGATTGAAGAGAAATAACGCCACTTGATGAGGATTCTTTTTAACCGCTTCATGGCTTGAAGAATCCACACTAGTCCACCCCAGCAGTAAATGATATAAGGGGTACAGAAATCCGAAATCCAACGGAAAGGAAGGTGTAACAAAATGAAGCAGTCAAATTCAAGACATTCTCGTCCGATCCATATATCTCTCTCCCTCTTCGTAGATTATGCCTGAGAAACGATCGTCTCGACCTTCCCAAGAACCCGAATCCAGCTGACGCGCTGCCGCACCGCATCCAGGCAGATGATTAGAAAAGTATTTTTGCAAACGCGCCCTCATGGAGTCTAACATATTGGGCTAGTGCGACTGGAAATAAGATTGAGGAAGCGGTGAAAACCCGCGACCTGGCCTGGCCTGGCTAAATAGTAAGAAGTTCTGGGTGTCGATTTGTGGGGGGTCACGTGCAGTGTAACCGTGGAAGAATTTAAATCCACTCCGGTAAGACGATAGGCGGCGATGACCCATCTGGCGAAACATGGCGAACTTGACCTCGAGACAGTCAAAACAACAGTATCTCTAATCGACAACATATGCACCCCTCAACATTGATAATGCAAAGAGTATACCCGAGTCTCCCCTACAAGCTTCCTCCACCAGAAAAACCAAAGAATCGCGATGGCCTCACATTACTATCTCTCCCCATGGAGCTCCTCCAGGCAGTCATCGATGAAATGATTTCCGCATTCGGGTTATATCAAGCTATTAAGTTACGGTTGATAAGTAGTAATTACTTCCTCAAAACACCAGGTAGTAAGAGGCAAAGTCTGACTTCTCAACAGAATGGTTCAACGAATTACTCTTGGATGTGATTTCCAAAGGCCCGTACATCAAACTCGCCGTTCTCCAGCCCAGGAAAAAGAGGAAAATCCCACCATCATTTCTAGCAGCTTTCCTAATAGCCCGCTACGAAAAATTCTACCAGTTTAAAGGATCATTGATGAACATCATCTACCGCTCTGTTCAGCGTCTTGAAGATGATGATGGTGTTCTTCTCAATCCCTCCATTCGGGTGAATAGAATCACAGCCCTCTGTCATGCCGTATCAAGGAATCTAAATCATGATGAAATCACCAGATTAGGTGATACAAGTGATGCATTTTACCTTGATTGGGATTCCTGCGATGAAAACTACGGTGCTTTGATAGCAGCCATTTCCACTGGAGATGTCGCCTCAACTCGCGAGTGTCTCGAAGAAACAAAGCCCACTTCCACCTCCACACGAGCGGCGGAATGCTTTGGAAAGGAATTGGTAGCCGCAGCCTCAAGCGGTCAATATTCAACCACCCTTTTTCTTCTGAAGAATGGGGCAAATGTAAACGATTGCGACAAATTATGGCCGTACCGCACTGCTTTGGGGGAAGCATGTTCCGCTGGTCACAGCTCCATAGCAAAACTCCTCCTGGAGCCAACCTACAAGCTCAATCGCTCTTATCACCACTGTCAATATGCGGTAGAAAATGCCATCTCAGCCCACCACTGGGATCTCGCCCAATACCTCATTGGACTCAGTGGAGTACAATACCCTGCCTCCCTCAAAATCCGCCTCTTCTTCGAAGCAGCTAGAGCAGGAAACGTCCCCCTCCTCACTGAAATGCTCGATGCAGGAGCAGATATCAATCGAATGTCTCCTCCTTGTGATCTACAAATCTATCACCACTCCGTCCTCGGCTGTGCAGCGATGAAAGGCCAATTCGAAGTAGTGAAAACCCTTCTATCGCGTGGAATCGATAGGACGAGTTACCTATTTAGCAATGCACTCGTAGGAGCCGCACACTATGGCCACATTCCCATCGCTACCCTCCTCCTCGATTCTGGCGCAGATATCAATCATTTGCAGACTGGGAATGGTTATCATAACTCCTTTGTGGATACTCCTGTCAGTGCGGCATGTCGGATGCGTCGCGTTCGTATGGTTCGCTTTCTCCTTTCTCGCGGAGCAGAGCCAAAAGCAGGGGGGAAAGGGGATTCCGCATTATTACTTGCTTGTAAAAACGGAGCTTTTTCAATCGCGAGGATGCTTGTTGAAGCGGGTGTTGATCCTAATGGATATCAATCGAGGAGAAGTCGTCGTTCAGTACCGATACTTACGGCTTTGAAGAGGGGGCATTATCGAGTCGCGGATCTTTTGCTCATTTTGGGGGCGAGAAGCATAAGCCCTAATTTTCAGGAGGCGCTTTGATTATGGCGTATCTTGGGATTTTTAGTTGTTATTTGAAATTGGAGTTTGTCAAGTTTTGAATATCTCGGCCCTAAACTTCGATCAGAAATTGAATTACTCGTGGCGCATTCTCACCCAACTTTGGGGATTTTGGAATGGAAAGCACGACTTGCCAAAGTGTGTTACCGGGCGGGTCGAGGTCGTTCCTTCCCTCACATGGGTTAACCAATTTGGCTCATCCAAACCTTAGTCTCGGGTCACTATGACAAGAGGGAAGGCACAACCCACCAGCTCACATCCAGCTTGGTTTCGGTCTCGGCTCTTGGGGTCGAGGTCGTTCCTTCCCTGCCTTGGCCCAACCACTTGAGAGGTCTTTCATTCCCAATCAACCTTTCGCTTTTGGTCATCATGACGAAAAGGAAGGCACGACTTACCAGCTCTCTGTCACTGTCTCGGCTCTCTGGGTGGGTAGATCAAAGTCGTTCCTTCCATACATACCTTGGCTACTTCGAACGACGGGCTCAAGATCTCTCCTTCCCAACCTCCAGTTAACATGACAAAGGCAAACGCCTACCCCAACCCGAGTTTTTTCTTTCGGGTATCCTCCTACGTACCATGCGAATCATTCCTTGTTGTTAAAAGCAGATCGTAGGGTAGGTTGAGATTGGATCCCCGATTTTTAACTAAGCTTCTAATTGGATCAAGTCGTGGGATAAAGAGAAGTAAAAATTGGAGTAAAGAAAAACGACAAAACGGAAAATTGAAAGTAGTCATTCTAGGGGCAATTAGAGACATCGGAAGTGAACCCAACAATCCCCACACTATCCACGGTGTATGACTTTACACCAACAATGACTGTAGAAAGCTCCCCTCCTCATTTTTCCCTTTCAACAACCATCGACTCGACTTCCTGCCTCCTCTAGCGCGCAGATACAGATACATTTTCGAATTTTTGACCGAGAGACATTCGTATAAGTCCTTGATTCTGAGCGCCGGATGTTCCCAAAATATGAGAGAGAAGAGGGGTAAAATTAACATGAGGGTTCGGTCCCAACCTCCCCAATATGCAATGACTTCTCAAATGGAGTAGATGCATAAGCCACACGCAAGCCTTACCCAGCCACGATTCAGGTGGGTAGTATTATGAAGTTTTCAATGCTACTTTATTGGTGATGCGTGGAGTTTTCCCTCCAATTGTGAGTGAGAGATGTCATAGCAAACCTAGTCAAAGATACAGTCCATCAAATCAAGCTGTTTGTCACTCAGGGTACAAGGTCATTTCCAAAATTCCTTCTCCTTTGAATCTTCCAAGTGACTCCAGACAATTTCCAGCCACATTAACCATCTTTTCGGCTCACAAACTTGATCGTACTCCTCAACTACTTCGACCTGAAAAGAGCAAATTAGTTGACCCTCCCGCGCTATGCTTCTCTCAAACACTTCTTACTGTAAAATCACAACAATAACAGCTCATTCGTCTCTATACTCAGTACCCAATACAACAACTTACTGAAAGTGTTTGCATTCCCCTACCCCCTCAATTTCTCAGAATAAAATAAGTTCTCAAATAGTGTAGATGCATAAGCCACGCCCACACTTCTGCCCCACCTGATGTGTGAACTCTTGAACTATGTTTGGTGATCTGGAAGTTTTCCTTCAAAGCAACTATTCTTCTTGTCGCTTACTTGATATGTAATTTGCTTATCACTGACCTCTTCTTCATTCCACATAAGTTGACGGCTGGTTTACGTGATATTTTGCTGACTTACTCGGTAGGTAGTGGGTTAGCTTACCCATTTCCCTTGCAAAATCAAATTAAGCCAACTACCTAAAGCTTTGAAGTTTTGAAGATGACCCTTCTTCAAAACACAACAGTAATGCCTTCTCTCATTCATACTCACGAAGTAAACCCAACCCCCTCAATTTGCAAAATAGTCACTCTATACCCTGCTATTGCCCGCATACATTCGGACCCAAGTAAAATCTGCAGCAGGTTCTCAATCAGTGTAGGTGCATAAGCCTCTCTCGTTCCAATCAACACTCCCTATTGGTGTTGTGGCCTATGACTTTCCTCGGTGTGGTTTCGATTGGTGATAATGATTCTTTTATATAGCTTGTCTACCTTATGTGAGATAATTTTCACCCCCAAAAATACCGGTACATGACTCCTAAACTTTTGACAGCCTATCCCACACTTACCAGCTCATCGCCATCCACCAGATTATCCGCTAACCACCAGCTCATCTACAAAATCCTTTTGGCCCCTACCCCTTTGTTCGCCCCCAAAAATTTGACAGCTTACTTGCTGGCTCACTTACTAGCTCACTTACTGGGTTACTCGTTGGCTTACTTGCTGGCTTACTTGATGGTTCACTTATTGGCTCACTTATTGGCTCACTTGCTGGCTTACTTGCTGGTTTACTCGCAAATCAAATCACCTCATCTCAAACCACATAAACAAAAATAATCGCTCCCATTCCCACCTCTCCACCAGTCCCGTCCCATTCAATGGAACCAGAGCAGAAGAAAAACAATCAAGTGCTTCATCCACTCACAATCACCTCTGGAACAAAAATACATCTTGTCGCTCGTAAGTTACTTGCGGATTACTCATGGCTTACCCATGGCTTACCCATGGCTTACTCGTGGATTACTCGTGGATCACTCCTGGCTCACCCACGGCTCATCCATAGCTCACTCGCAGCCTACCCATAAGTACCTCATGGATGACTCGCGGGTTACTCGCGACTTACTCACAGCTCACTGAAAACTCACTTGCCAATCACCAACGCACTCACTCCCTCACGCCGTGAAAAACTCGTTGCAACAAATTCTTCAAACCCAGGAAGAGCGCAAGTATTATCCAAAAGTAAGGCAGAGGCCGGGAAATACTGATCGAAGCTAGATGAAGAAACAAAGCAGTAATTTATGCTCCGTCACCAAGGTTCAAGAAAATGGAGAGACCAGACAAGAAGAAACAAAGATGTACAAGCTACAAGAAAGGTAAGTCACTAGTTACTTTAGAGAAGTACGGGCGATCAAGAGAAAAATACCAAAGAGTCTCAAAGACACCTTATATGTTACATGGTGGTGGGGAATGCAGGACAGTTGTTAATTGAAGCTGAAGAGGATGGCAAGGTCGCATGCGAGAAATTGATCGTGAGAATTGCCAAGGCTCATGGGGGCCTTAGAAACACGAGGTATCCCAGAGACCAACGCATGAGACCAAAACTTCTTGTCCAACAATTACTACCGTACACAGAACAGAGCATTGACAACAAAATCTCAAGTCGTCACGTCATTGCGTCATCATCCATGCCACGTCACATCAAAAAGTCAAACATGCGTGCACGAGAACGACCATTACAGAATCAATCCTATAATTCATACTTGACAGCAGCGAGAAAAATCTTCATCGGATCACGAATCACAATCAGAGCATCATAAATCAACAACCGCGAGAGAGAAAATCTTCAATTGCATTCAGAGATCTCGCTCTTCCCTATCGAAAGGTGCTTGCTTGCTTTTATGCTTTAAGGTGTAAACATCTTTTTTTGTTCGGAATCGCCAGTCCACGACCCTTCTCAGAGAATCCCAGTTCCCAAACCCCCTACAGTGACGCCCCCTCCCATAAACACAAAACAAAGTAAAAGAAGAAGGTCATGGAAAAAAGGTAATTGTCGTCTTCCCAAACATTCATTATGCATTTGCGCGGAGCAGCATTATGTAAAAGGTATGGAAACCGAAGAAGAAGCAGAAAAGGGTCATAAGTATGTACAAGAATTATAAAGGAGATCCACCGAGTGCCGCATTCTCAAAGGATACTGATTCGAAGAAAGGCCGAAAAAGATAAGATTCGAAAATGAACAAAATGGCGACGGCGGATGATGGAGTAGATCGACAACCCATTTTTTGTGGTAAAGAAAGCCGAGGATCCGCTTCAAGACGTCTATGATGATGTATGCGAGAGACACAATTGTCATGCGGACGGACCGGCGCGAAGAACATGACACAAAAGTACCTGCTAATATTTGATTTCGTACATGAAAAGTAGGTAATGCTGCCAGAGCCAACCGAAGGACAACAAAGGCCTTGGAAGATCTCGGGGTCATATTTAGTTGAGGAGAGCGTTGACGGTGGCCTTTCCGAGAGGCTTGCCAATGTTGGCACCGTATGAACCACCCATGTTTCCTGGATCATATTAGCTTTGAAGTATAGAGGCGCGGTGTTTGTAGGATGACTTACCGGCTGGGAAGTAGTTGCAGACAGTGTAGGCAGTCTCGACCTTGGCATCCAAAGTACCTGCAGCACACTTGTAGGTGGCACAGCCGATGGTCTTGGTTGACTTCCAGACCATGGCGGAGAAGTGGAGCCAGTCAGCACCCATATCTGGGTCAGACTTGGTGTTGTCATAAGCAGACTCTGGGAAAAGGTTGACCTCTCCGTTGTACCAGTACTCGGTAATACCGTTGGCACCAGCAGTGGTAAGATCAAGGTTGTTCCATGGGGAGCGGCCGAAATCTTGGATGTTTTGTCCATAGTTTCCAGTACCTTGGGTCCTGACTTGATATTAGATGCGAGACTTGAAAACTGGGATTTGACGACTTACATATCGTGCTTGAAGACACATGACTTGGCGGTGTTCAAGGCCCAATCGGCAAGAGTTTGGTTCCACGCAACATCAGGTGCAGAGTGGTTAGCACGGTGAACGTTGTGTTGGGCAACAGCCATGGATGGGTAACCGGAAAGAGTATCAACAACAGCGGAAGCTGCTGGAGCAGCAGTGGTTGATGGCTCAACGACAACCGGGGCAACCGAAGTGGTTGGAACGACAATTGGGGCGACATAGGTTGAAGTTGGAGCAACGACAACTGGGGTAGTCGATGGAGCCTGAGCAATAACAACTGGGGCCGGGGTGGAGGCAACGACGACGACTGGAGCCTCGGACTTTACTGGGGCGGCCGATGGAGCAGCGGATGGCTTAGGTTGCTTAGAGTGTCTTGAAGCGGCATTGTTTGGGGCTCCAGCAGCATAGACGGTGTTGACAACGACAACGGTGCTTGGAGCTGGCTCTGCGGTCTCGACTTGAGGAGCGCCGGCGGTGACGGTGACGAAGACAGTCTCGATCTTGAGCTCAGTCTTGTACTCCTTCTTGACGTGGCGGTGGAGTGGCTTGGCTACGGCCAACGCAGCGCAGAGGGAGGTGATGATGATTGAGGAATGCATCTTGATATATTGAAGTGACTGCTTGAGATTCCTCGGGAAGAAGGTCGAAAAATACGGGTGCGGGAGACGATCTTGAAATTGGAAATCGAGGATCGGGAATGAATTGGCAGCACAGCTGTACTTTAAAGATTCTTTCGAAGAATATTGTAAACTCGTGGATGCTACCGGAAAGACGGGTTGCGGTCGTGAATGGACGGGTGTGACGACGGGAAGATGCTGTGAATGTTACCGGAAGGTTGGAAGCAAGAAGCTATCAAAGCGAAGTGGTTTTACTATTGTGCGTGTACTAGATCTCGTCAAGGAGTGTAATTGCCGCGAACGACGGTGGAAAAGGAACGTGAAGGGTTGGACGAGGATGAAGACGGTGGGTGGGCAAGAAAGAAAGGTTGCAGAGATCGTGGGATGTTTTGTACAAGTACCTGGTCGAGAGATTACGCCAGTTGACGACACCCCTGAGACTTGCCTTTCGTACCCCTGGAGCTACCAGCTTAGCGTCACTTAGTTTGCCGATCCGTGGTATTCCGTACAACTCCTGCCGGAGAGCAGTTAAATTAGCAGAGCCAAGGAAATCTTACTCAGTCCCCAGCGTGTTTTCGACGCCCGCTTCTCCTCGTTTGTTTCCTGCCCTGCTGCGCGCCAGCCAGGTCGAGCGCCGGACAATTGGTGGAACTGGTCGAACTCAGCAGGGCAGGAGCCGAGAGAAGGGACCACTTGGTGGCGGAAGGACAGTCAATTTGAAACAGTTCATCTCGTGCCCAACGGCAGAGCCCCGTGAGGAAGTTGGGGAGACGAGAACTCGGATTGAGGTGACGACGTGTTGCCCCAAATCCCCTCTTGGCCAGTAAACACACCGCCAAAAAGTGCTCTATCACAGGGCGGTTGCTGAAGCTGCCGAGAGCTTCAGGGAGAAAGAGCCCTCTGTGTCCGCCCTCTGTGTCCACCCTCTGTGTCCACCCTCTCTCCCTGGGGAATCGGGGATGAAATGAACCTTATTTTTCCAGGCATGATCCGGCCAGGAACCGGCCATCATGAGAGCACCTGCTGCCAGCTGGTGTTCAAGATGAGCAAGGAGGGCATCACCATCGAATGCCCTGTTTACTTCACGCCGATTGGGGATATGATCAACAACTGCGATTGGCGAAATCGTCACGCTGGGCTGGGACCAAAATACCGTCATGAAATGCAGTGCGTGAGGGTAAGAAAGGGTCGAAAAGAGTCGAAAAGGGTCGAAAAGGGGGTGACATACAGGTGCCAAAAACGGCAATTTTTTAGAGTGCTGACTACAGAATTACCACGAGGTCCTCCAGCTCCTCTGCCAAAGATAAATCAGAAATCGGCAGGAAATAGATAGTATTTCGCCGGGTCGCGCACCAGGGCGAGTCGCACTTTCCTCGACACTATTCGCAGATTGTCCGCCGTCAAGGCAAGGAAGGTGGAAGCGATGGACAAATTAACTAATATCGTCATTGATTGCCATTGTTTGGAGGGAGGAGAGTGAATGACCTCAACCAACCTTACAGCCTCGAGAGCCTCCTCGCCTGTCCCAAGATTCAGTTGCCATGTGCAACATCTGTAAGGTTAAACACCACCACCAGAAAACCGGTTCCAGGGAATTACGCGAACCCGGAATCAACTCGCGACGAACACTAGCAATTAACCCTCTAGGCATGAACTAACTGTACACAGGATGGGATCCCTCCGACGGCGCCAATATGACAAGACCATCACGGATATGAACCACTCCTCGGCGTCTACCAAAGCATAAACACCAAGATTGTTTTGTTTGATGTTTGAGAAATCAGTTCATGACAACGGTAATTATCCCATTCCCAAATCTCCCTCATCACTCAAAACAAAATTTACAACGGAGCGGTAACCCACCAGGCATCTCCAGCGCGGCTGCATCCAGCCTGCATCCAGCCTGCAGATGTGAACGTACAGGGTGACGATAGGACTGCAATCAATCGCTGATTGCGCTGATGGACACGCGGGGTAAACCATGATGGTTCATCCCAGCTTGCGTTTCAGAGGGATCTTCACAAACCAATGGGGAGAAACAGAGATGAACATCAACTTTCCGAATCTACCGGGGATTTCTAGAGAAGGGTCGACGCCAGAAGCCAGAAGCCAGAAGCCAGAAGCCAGAACCAGAAGCCGTCGCACGAGGCAAGGGAAGAAATGGAAGAAGGAAAGGGTTCTAGTCAAATTAACTCACACGCCTCTAGACTAGCTGGCGAACATCACCACATCACTGAGCACTAAACCTGCAAGGTACCGCGCAGTCTAGTCTCATCCAGAAAACCTCTTCCCAGCCCTTCACCCATTGCCAGATCCCAAGAACTCGTCCCCTTTACGCACGCTCTCAGATCTCCCACGCATTACAAAAATCTCCCCTCTGCAAAAAAACCAATAAAATTATCTCCTCCGACAACGACGACGATGAGGGAAAACAAGAATTAAATCAAATAAAAAAGACTCCATCCTGATCTCCGGGCTGACTGGGCGCATCCCTCACGCACAGAATCCCTGTGGTAAATCCCTCGTTCCCCGCGCGGCGGGGCACTGACGGCTAGCCAATGGTGGGATGATGTGTCTGTTGGCGTAGGGTTAGTGGAGGCAGGGGAGTGTTTCAGGGTGGAAAATACCTCGTTGCTTATTTCCTAAGAGTGGGCGAGCCTAGATTCTGAGGTGTATGGAGGTGTGTGGATTTTGAGGTGTACAGATTTTGTCAAACTAAAGCTTGTTTGCTTCAACTCTATTACTTCTTCTTCTGTCTTCTGTCTTCTGTTTTCTGATTTCCCTCATCACAATTACTTAAACTTGTGTCCACGACCCCAGGCAAGCTTCAAAACGAACCTCATCTCCTCGTCTTTTCGTCTCCCGACGCTCTCGCCTCAAACCCCAAGTATCGCGAAACTCGTGAACGAATTTCCACAAGGCGCATTCAACGCCTCTTGTTTGGTATCACAAATTATCTCAACGCTTCTACTTCATTTTCTCATTTTCGCATTGTCATTTTCATTGTCCCCTCGTCCATTTCACTCCCTCGTCGGCTCAGTCTCGTCACCAGCAGCTCGTATTTCAACAAAAAACGGCACCCATTCCTCAACTTTTCAACACAATCCAATTCTAATTGGCCATTTGATTTCCCCAAGCAAGTAATCAATCACCTCCCTTCCTATACCCTATCATCCAGTAAACTCTCCATCTCAAACTCAACTCCCTTACAAACCTTACTAACCCGAAGGATTTCTCCGGTCCGGGCTCATTCACTCTCGCTTCCAGGATCCGATCTGGATCTCGTGTGGTCTGGGGATTCCCGTAGGATTGAGGCGAGTTTGTATGCGAGCCTATAAATGGGCCTAGAGCTCCTTAACGTGAAGGAGTCTGGAATGTTCTGCGAGAAGGGATCAGGATGAGGAAGCCTTTAAATAAGCATTCCCTTCCTTGTAGTTCTGAGAGTTTGTGATTGTGTTTTTTGATGTGCGAACGCTTGAGGAGATGATGGCGAGGGATAGCGCCAGGGATCTTTCGGATCTAAATTCTTGAGGCGCGTTCTGCGTGGGAGTTTATGGGTTTAGATTCTTGGATGAAAGTTTTCAAGGGAGTGTTCCTATGATGGAGTGTTACTATGATTGTGAGTATTTTTGAACTTCGGGAATCTTGAAGGACTTGCAAGATGGGTAGCTACTACTACAGGTATATAACCCAGACCTTTCGAGCGAAGGAATCGTCCTGCGCGATATTTGATTTGCTCCTCCCTTTCATAACCCATGCCCTCGAGGAAAATGGAGTCCAAGTTCGGAACTCATGCCTCCACCGACTGGCGTCGAATTCACGATACAATTGGCACTGCTGCTGTGGAGAAGAATAGCCCGAACTGGAATCTTCCACCTAAGCCAAGGTCTTACAGGAAAGCCTGGGCTGTGAGCTTCGGAGTAGGAACTGCCGGGGGCCGGGGGGGGGGATGCGAGTTGGATCAGAGACTTGTGTGTTATGTGCAGCCGCTTTATTATTCCAATGATGGCCATACGTTACTTATTTAATCTCAGGAGCTCGATTTTTCGAACTTTTTTTGTTGGGTAGGTTCTTGTTTGGATTTGTAAATGAGGTGATTTGTATCAAGTCCAACCTGTCTACCCAACCTCTCGTTGTTCTAGCTTTCTAGGGCAATTGAGGACGAATATCATAATTACTTGGGAAAATCATGCATGTAAATCTAGATAGTTGGAAGAACGAAGTTCCATTGTGCCAATGACTAGGGTAATGGATTGCATTCTCCTGGAAACTTGGGATAACGGAGTTGAATATTCACTGCGAGAGAAGCTGATATGTAATTGAATTTTTTCGCAAGGTATCTCTAGCCATTTCTTGTTTTACTTTGAGAGTTTACACTCTTTAAGAGAAGTGAGTCAAGGTGAAGCACTTTAATCTCTCCTTCCTTGATTTCAATTACCAAGATCATTCTACTTGACTATCTTCATTACTCGAGAACTGCTATGTCAATATCTCGTCTGAGAGATATGGAGGTGCAGATGAAAAAGCAGGTCGAGGTTAAAGTGGCTCCGTCCTTAGAAATTAAATTTTGCGAACCTTTTGAGATAGTTCCTTTCCGTTATCCGAAACGTGTGGATGAATTGTTTCAACTGTCCGAGGAGGTTCGGACAATGATTCTTTGGTGGGTCACGTTAGATTTGGACAAATACAGTTGAATATTTTATTGTTGAGATAGCTGCAGGTACATAGTTTCCGGATTTCCCTCCGTCGCTCCCGTACTACCTGTATCCCAAATTCCTGTTATGTAATCTCCATTTGTGAAATTATCTTTATCGTTGAGATGACTGCAGACTTCCATACTGCCGAATCACCACTTGCGTTCCCATGTTATCTCAAATTCCTGTCGGTAAACCCCATTTGGAAAAGAAAGAAAGATCCCTGCACCTGTTAAGTGTGAAGGTGTCTAGGTATCGACTGGTTCTAACGAAAATCAGGATCAGGCTTACTCCTTGACGGCAACCAAGACTGTACCTCCATCTTTCATTTTCATGCGACGCGGATTTGCGAAAATACCAACATCCCCATCGCCAAAGTAAAACTTGACAGCATCTCCGTTGTCCTTGAAGAATCGCTTCTTGATCTTTCCGAAGACTCTCTGGAAAGAATCCGTCTCTCCCATCGTAACCAGAAGTTTTGGATGTGCGTAACCGACGTCGAAATAGAGAATGATGAACATAGTTGGGTTTACAAACTTTGCAGCCTCATCAGCCGCAGAGCCTCCATGTCTAGGCCGGACGGGGCGGGCCTCAAACAGAGCGAGGTCATCATCAGAACTCACGTAGAGTGTTTCATTATCTCGCGGTTGGATTCGCGCGGAGGCTTTCCTTTGAAGCGATCCGATTTGGATATGATTGAGGAGGGTGTTAGCCAGAGCGGTTTCCGAGTTCGGTCCTCGCCAGGCTCATCTGCATTCTTGTCCTCAGATTCATCCTATAAGGATAACTGCGTAGGCGTCATCATTAGAATCAGACTCTGCTAACTCCATAATGCCGCGAGAAACATGGCGAGGAGTACGGCGTCGTTGGATACGTGCAGGCAGGCGGGAAGCATGGTGCGGTCTCTTGCGAGGTCGATTAACTGCGAGAGGAACGGGCTCTTCTCTGGGTGTTCCTGCCTTTCGTAAGTATTGTGCAAAAGTGTTTAGGACAATGACATATATTTCCCGAGAAAGTTTAGAAGAATCGGGAAACCGACTGTATGATTCTTCTAAACGTTCTCGTACAATAGTTGAATTTGTCCGGAAGTTTCTTGGACAATGTAGGGAGGGGGTGTACTCAGAGCAAAGGCCTGGGGCCTTACCGAGAGGGTTTGCACCGAAGAATCTGTGGTAAACAGACTCCATGGTGATCAAGCGGACCATGCGGGCTTTAGCTTCAGCATCGGAAGCACTCTCGGGTCGATGGTGAACAAGAAAAGGCAAAACAGCCTGGAGCTCTTGGTAAAGCTGAGTATCGAGAATAGCGGCGTGCCACATGGTCTCCATGAGTTTAGTAGGTCCCAACTTCTCAGCTTTGTCATCGCGGAGGAAGATCTTAAGGGCGAGGAACCGGCGAAGCTCTTCAACTGCTTGCTCGGTTGTGATATTGAAAGTGACGGTGGCATTGGTTGCAACAGCCGCTTTCTTCATGGTATTGGAAAAGCGAGGTCCATGGAGAAAGGCGACACCTTCTGGCGACTTCACCATCAACTCTTTGAAGGCATTATGAATGTTGACGGGAGCCTCTATCATGTGGATATCGTCGCCGGCAAGGGTGGAGGACGATACGGACTCTGATCTCTCTCGTTTGGGTGGCATGGTGGGCAATAGTAAGAGATACGTGCTTTCCCCTGGGTACACCTGCCTTTTGTGAGTATTGTGTGAAAGCTTTTAGGACTGTCACCATTGCCCTCCGCGAAGTTTAGGAGAATTGGAAAAGCGTTGGGATATGGTTACCTTGGAAAGTAAAGAGCAAGTTAGGTATCGTTGATCCCGGACAATAGAAGGAATGGATAAGCCTTCCACCTCTCGAAGTTGCGGATACTGTGGAATGTTTGGCTAAGCAATAGGATTGTGAGGTTGTAGGAGTAGAGGTCATCAGTTGCTGTTGAGCGGTCTTAAAATCCTCGGGGATTAGCTAGAATCGCTCTTATTCACTTACGTGATTAAAAGGTGGTAGTATTACCTTGGAGAGTGAAGTCTTGTTTAACCCCTTCGACAAGTATTACGTGAAAAAATTGACGAGCAAAGTCAAGGGTGTTTAACCCTAAAAGGAATCGGAGAGGAAGTTGAAGTTAAGGGCGAGGTTCTCACAATTTGAGAAGAATCTCCTGGAGAATCCAGAATGCTAACTTTGGTTTGGGACAATGGGCGTATAGCCCCAATTTGTTCCAAGTGCTTAGGATGATTTACTTGGATTAGCGTATCAAGTTATCGAAACGTGAATCCAAGGGCAACTCAAGTAGGCATGTAAAATTGAATTACTCGAGTACCAAATCATTGTCACCCTAAAGTCGCAAATTTTACGAAAAGCTTTCATTGGAATATCTCAAACAGCAACTTGGCAATCCACATAGCTGATGTATGTATCCACTCTCTTTGCAAAAGAAAAGCAGAAAAGTGTGGCACCTTGGTATCTCATCGCAACTCCCGGACTTATTCCTCTAAACCTGGTTCCACAATGAGAAGGCTAACAGAACCTCGTTCGTCCAAAATCAACAGCCTTTGAGCGTCAGGGTGATCCATACCATTTAGTCGTCTACCAAGCCCAAGCTCCCAACTGTTTCGTGTTCTAGCAATTCCCGGCCATTCCAAATTGCACGAAGCTGGTCAGGAGGAATGCCTTCATGGTCCTGAATGCGATAAGCCCAATCATTAGAAGTGTCATTGACCACTTTTATTGCAAGTGTTTTTCCCGTCATGGTTTTGAAATGGATGGTGGTTTGACCCGATTGTTGGTTGAAGTTTGAATACTGTTGGTCATATATTGGAGTTTGATTTTTGCCCAAAAAAGAACCAGAGGCTCAGAGAATTTACAGGCTCTTGTATTTCGTTCCGTTATTCTTCGCAGCAGGGCTAGCTTGGTTTGCAGCTCCAAGAGAACTTTCAGGATTCTTTGCAACTGCACCAGCTCCATCGACGATCCCAAGGGGTTTTTCTTCAAAGAATCTGGTATACAAAGATTCCATTACGACCAAGCGAACCTTACGTGCTTCAGTTTCGAAGGCTCCAGAGGGTCGATGATGAAGCTTGAATCCAATCGTCTCCTGAAGTTTCTCGTAAACAACGGTGTCTAGAATGAGTTTGTGTCAAACAGCATCCATAATGGGCGTAGGACTGATTTTGTCGGCCATAGTATCAGTCGTGTAGATCTTGAGTGCGAGGAACCGCAAAAACTCGCTAACTGCTTGCATAATTTTGAGGTTTGCAGGGATCGAAAACTCCGCTCTGGCTCCCGTCGCAGCTTGGCTGATAGAAATGCGAAAAGAGGCACTAGTGACGAAGTCGCGGCCTTCCTTGGGAACCTGAGATAACAACTCATTGTAAGAGGGATGAAAGAAGTTGCAATTGAGGCGGGTTTCGTTAGCAGGCCGAGAAGATTGGGGAAGGACGGAGGTTACTTGTCGAGATGTCATGTTGATGGCGAAGACGGGGCTTTCTGGGAGAAGTGGTCAGTATTTTACGCAGGACCAAGACAGAGGCCTAGTTACCCAATTTCTGGATAAGCACCTCTTGGTGATGGTTGAGATCAAACCAAGGTTGTGTTTGACTGAAGGGAGATCTAAGGAGGGCCCGCGGAGAGTTAAAGATGTGCCTGCCTTAAGTGATTGAGTGCGCTGCTCTTGGCTGTCCGCGGTGTTTTGGTAGAAGCGGTGTTGGGGCAGGAGCGATCACCAGTATACCCACCCTGGGCACCACTGCTCCATTACTCCTAGAGTGACTCTTGAGAAAAAACACCCTGACAAATATGTGCTTTGGCGGTGTTGCTGCCAACCTTCAGGTTGTAAATAAGGCTTGCAAAATTCCAGGTTATATTAAATTGACTCTGTTTTACCCTTTCATGTAATGTCTCAAGTAGCAATTTAGCAAGGAGCAGAGCCTGCGACAGCCACGCCTAAGTTTTTCCCTCTTTACGCGCGCAAACAGGACACTGCAACGAAGTAAGTTGAGTTTATTTCCCCACGATGTCAAGAGTACTCAACTCTGTTTTCAAGACCCTCCAACCGCATGAGCCATTCCCACCTGCCCACGGACTTTTATCATCTAGGCTTCCTGGCTTCATCAAATCAAATACAACCCAAACAGGAACCATCGATCCCTTATCCTACTCAGAAGAGAAGCGAAACCTCAGACTTTTGCTACTCCATCTCTCAACATTCTTTGACTTTACAAGTGGTGATCAGCTGGTCACCCGGTGGTTGAGACCATATCTTCTATTTTATTTTTGGTGGGATCCAGTTCCTCTGTCTCCCGAATTCTGGGTGAAATACTTGTGCTGTATCGGCATTACTAGGAGTAGATCTGCTTCTATAAAGGGTCTTCAGTAAACTGAACCAGTGCTCGTTGGAAGATTCGAAATATGGGGGTGCAGGGATGCGTGACGGAATGGGTACCCTCCACTCTCTTTTGCTGTTCCAAGGAGTTTGGAAGAAAGACGGGTGGTATAACTGAGTCTTGTTTGGCCAGCCTTGCAAATGCTGAGAAATCGATTCCTCTCAGGTACCCGTTTTACAAAGGAATGTGCGAAGTGTTCACGAATAATGAAGATATTATCCGAGAGATTTAGGGAAATCAAGCAATCAAGTTTATGGTCCTCCCCAAACCTCCAGGATAACAATTCCGAGTTTCCGGGAAGAGTCGACACTACGACATTCAAGTGTGCTTGAGAACAAAGTCACCGACTTCAAGCAACCCCTGAAGAAGATACGCATTGCACTTACGATTTGATTCGGATTCGAACTTTTGGGGAGCCGATGTGCTTGAGGTGCTCGATCTCTTGCGTTTTGGCATGTCGCTACCCATAAGAAGGCTTTGTATGCCTAAAAACCCACAGAACCGAGTCTATGTGCAATGTAAGGAGCGTTGAACTTTTAACTTTGTCACCTGTGCGCGCCGCGATCGATGAGTACGAAGGACTCTTGAAATGTTTTCAAACGAGTGAGATTGTCCGGAAAGAGGAATATTAAAATAATACCTGAGGCGTGGTCGGTCATTCCCTCGAAAATTAGAGAAGGCACGATCTCAAAAATATTCCTTTGAGCTGGTACTGGTAGGTTGCTTAAGCTAAGTAAGGGCAAAGAAAAATTATTTAGGAAGACTCTTTCAGAAAGTGGAAAGTATGTTCATTGTTCTCCAACAAACATCCTTTGTGTCATTGTGCTAGTTATTCTCGGAGAATCATAGCGAGAAGGCGCATGATAATTAAGAACCCGACTTTCTAGAAATCCCACTTCTTCTAGGATAATAAGTTTGCTTGTTCTAGACTGTTATGTATATTTTCTAATAGAGTAGGTGACAGAGCAATGACTAAATCGCTTAGCTTCAGCAACTATTTCACGGTATACTGGAAACAGAAACTTCAACTAGCTACACAAAAGTTGGATTCACATAGTCCTCCCTTCAAATTCAGAAAGCCAGTGTAGGTATGGGAAATGAAAGTGCCGTACAACTGTAATCCTCGCTTCGGCGGAAACTTAGCAAGCTCATAAGAATTACCCAAACCGTTTTGCAATCCCTTATAGTATAACTATTAATAGAATTCCTTTTATAACCTATGTCATTCATTGACATGTCGTGAAATTGGTACGTATGATATTCTGTCTAGACTTACTGTAAGAAAGAGCAGCCACTAACATTTCTTTATCAATGACGTGTAAAACATTTGGTTAATTAGTAAAAAGACCAATTACTAGCTTAAGGCTAAGATAACCAGACGCATCCTTAGCGCAGTAGCTGAGACTAATAAATATATCATAACTCACCCATAAAGATCACATTTTCCAATGGTAGGCATGCCTACAATTACACCCTTCAATCTCCCTGTCACCGAATCTCTAAAACCACGTACCTGTCTTCGCTTCGAGTTTTCTGGCTTGAATTTGGGCTGTCTCGAAACTGCGTCTCTCCGTTCTCCGTCGAAACTTGGAACCCCACTTGGCAAATACCCACTATTATGGCAACCAAGAAGGAGCAAGAAGGGCCAACAACCGTCACCGAAATTCATCATGCCTACAATAAACTCATACCCGGCTCCCCACAAAGTATTGCATTTCTCCACGGACGCCGCTTTACTACTGCCATGACAAATCCAGCAAGGAACGCAGCTGTTGAATTTCGTGTTAGTCCCGCTCAAGCCGTCGAAGAATTTCGTCGGCTCCTTGCTCTTAAGGTCTTTGCAGAAGACGAAGAAGGCAGAAAGATCGGCCCAACACCACTTATGAACCACATGTGGCAAGCTGCTACTCTCAATGCTAGATTTTACCAAGAACTACGAGTTGTTTTGTCACTTTTTCCTCATTATCGACCATTTAACCGAGAAAGCTTAATTAGGACGGAGTACTTCTACGAGAACTTCTTCGATTCGGCCCCGCTCGGTTCTGGTGTAACCCTATCTGGATCGGTCTAGGCCTTGGTATTTCTACATCTATCATAGGAGAAAAGTTGGCGGAAACTTAACGATTATGGGGTTTCCGTAAACATGGATTTGATGTACGGCGGAAAGTCGAATACTGGTTTGATGGATTGTGGAAGTTGGGCTTTAGGAGGGAAAACTCAATACGAAACTCGATACTGCATACCTAACATTTTTGTAGTAATTCGAATATAATAAGAGATGTTTGCCAAGTCCCATTCCTTCTTTTTGTCAGAAGCGAAGACATACTGAAAGAAAGGTGCAGATTGGTGACATTACGCGAGTACATTCTCCGAGGTATTTTTACATGTAAATGATTATTTTAGCGGTTGTTTTATAGTTCAAAGCACTACTTAGAAGTATTACCGCATATTTGGTGGCTTAAGTGACTGAATTAAGTGTAAAATGAATTGACACTCTGGTCAACTAATTCCTGAAAATTCGAACATTCACTATTGCAGAGATTGTGTGTATAACATGAACTCTGGTAATGAGAAATGATGGGCTGCAGGAATTTGTGAATGTGTTCTCGAAGCGCTTGCACCGTTCCCAAATCCTCTATAACAATCAAAATACTATAATCTTGATTAGTCGAGCTATTTGGGAGAATGGAACCGATTTATTGAGTCTCGGTTGAACATTGGAAAGACCAAAGGAGAGGTGTTCTATCATTGACCCGTCACGAACTCCAGCACCCCCTGGTGGTATCACCAATCATTCACACTTCTAGAACTTCAGTTGATTGTTTCAACTGTTCTAGATATTGAATAATTCTTGAAAGTCGTAAGTACCTGGGCCATTCTATATTTAGCAAATAACGGGACATTAC
>LLCD01000087.1:0-29880 GCA_001414355.1 Hymenoscyphus salicellus
CTGAGTAACTACTCTACTCTACTCGCACTACTCTGAGTACTACTCAAAGGTCTGAGTAGTTTGTGCTCACACTGGAAATTCGTACATGGCATATCGGTTACAGCCTACAAGTAGCTGTTAGGTCCCAACTTCTCGTGCTGGTGTAAAATAAAATAAAATAAAATAAAATAAAATAAGGCTTGTCAACGAACAGTATATTCCTGAAGAATTTTATCGAAGTCCGCTGGCTTGTAGGTTTTGCCAATACCATGGACCTTGTGTCTCAAATCTTCTGCCTAACATTTGAAATGCTGGAGCTTGAGACTTTGAGGTTGAACAACTTCGTTGAAGTGATAAACTTCGGTAGTCTAATTTATCGAGTGCTGTGTACATTGTTAATTATGAGTCATTAGAAATTTAACCATCGACTAATGGTGATTTCAAGAGGAATTTAACCCATGGTTGCAGTTCTGGAAAGTCCGAGGCATAGTACTTGCATCTCCAGTGGTCGTGGTTTGATGGCGAGGATCTTGTCGACAGTTCTTTCGGCCGTCATGGTTGTTTGATATGTTGATAACTTTTCGATTTTGATATAACACAAATCGTGTCAGGTTTCTTATGAACGAGGTGAGGGCTGTATTAGATGGCTTGGAGAGGATACTAACATTTGCCAAGATTTACCAACAGTGAGGATATTGGCTGGATAAAGGCATAGTCAGACGTAAAACCAACGATCGATCCAACAATTTGATTGGAACTTCGCACTCGCTTAAGCAAGGTTAATCATTAAAAGTTGTTACAGGTCTCTCCATTGCCAACAAGAATTTTTGATTCCATTGAGGAATCCAAACCCCACGTCAGCTACAACGATTCCATTCTTTTCGACGTCTGATGTTCATTTGAACAATTTGGTTATCTGAGGTCAGGTGGAAGACTAGATTCAGAAAATGAAGTTGCGATAATTAACTTTGAAGATCTTGTGAGAGGTAACTCAAATATTACTTTTGGGGCTCAAAAGCTAGTGGTGGGTATGCTATCAAAATAAAGAGCAAGCTGAACAATGGGCGAGCCAAGCATCGTTATTAAGTATCAAAAAAGAGAGACGCCGTTACTGTTCATTTATCTTGTCAGGAGTTTATGTAGTGGGTTCCCAAGTGTTTGCTAGTACGTCCACTTTTACCGAACTTTCGATGGAGCTGGTTACATTAATTTGGACAGAAAAAGAAGTTTTCTACTTTGGATATAGACACACCTCTGCGCCAAAATAACATACAGCAATATAACTTGCCTCCCGGTGGACAGAAAAAGCGGCAGTAAATAGGTTCGTACCTGCCTGCCTCGCCCTCGTTGTTCCAACGATCTAGGGCAATTCAAGTAAGAGAGCGTGACTTTGCTCTGGACGCACTTACTGTAAAACTAGTACTTCTCCGCTACCACGCTAAATATAAAAAAACGATGTTACAGGAACTAAGATTTAGTCAATTATCTATAACTTTCATGTACATTTCTAGTGTACTGTAGCCCTCCCTTTATACTTAATGACGTCTTCAAATTTTACTGTCAGCCTGGCTATATACTGTATCTATCTTATCTCAAAGCTCCTGTAAAATAGTTTTCATGTCCCTAATACTATAATAAATATAAGATAACTTTGTAATATTATTATTTATCTATCTCTAGATACTTTCTATTTGTTGTACCTGCCTTTCTACCCTGGTCTGTCGCTTCATATCTTTGGGACTCTTGGTTAAGGTGACGAACGAGCTCCCTCCCCAGAGTCGGTGACTCACAGCCAGGGGTATCCTCTTTACCCCCTAGGGACTGAAAACAGGGATCTATGATTAAACTTTTGAATGGAAGATAGAATAGGGTTGAGGGTTCAAATGATCATGCTTATAGTACTATATTAGCGCAGATGCTAATGTTGTAACGAAATTAGTGCCCCGCCAAAGTGTGTCCAGAGCAAAGTCACGCTCTCTTACAAACTACCGCCTGGTAAGATCATCTTTGACTCACACAACTTTACTAAGCTTACATTCAAAAAAGATATCAGTAAACAGCTTTGATCATTATCGAACTGCAAAGAAATAATTTGCTACATTCCGCGGGGATCAGGGGGTCAAAATTTGTTGGTGATGCCCTCCATCGTGTGTTGGAAGGTCAAATATTTTGAGATTAAATCGCTCTTGCGGATGAAAGACCCCCATTGATCGGCGATCGAGCGGACCTTGAGAGGTCTGCGGTAGATATTTTCTCACTGATTATAGGCTGCAAGAATTTCAATTGGTGTCGTAAAGTAGTCGTTTGGTATTGCTTTTATGTAGTGGCCATTATTGTTGGCGATGGGTTTGTTTTCGCATGCAGATATCATGTAGTTGGATTACAAAATCACCACCCTTGAAAAGAAAAGCCCCGACCACTGAAATTAATGCTGATTGTTCAGGTGGTAAGAAGCAAATCAGATCTCATCTGTCGGGTACGTCCTTCGCGATCAGCGATCTATCAGTGAGAATTAGAGGAGTAAGGTGAGAGCGACCATATAAACTTTGTACCCTCAACTAGCACCGTCATACCTCAACTCCTTCCAATTATTCCTCTGCTCAAAACTTGCCGCGATCTTCAAACAAGTCAAATCCTCAAACTTCCTTCCCACAATTTGTAATCCGGTAGGCAAAAACACCTCCTTATCCTCCTTCGCAGGAACAAATCCAACCGGAAGACTAAGAGCAGGATGTCCACTAGAGTTGAAAGTAGCAGTGTTGTAAGTAGCCCCAATCGTCCTACTCAGCATTTTCAGAGGTCCCAGAGTTCTTCCGCCTTCTGAGCAAATCTTAGTCGGTGGGAAAATAATGGTAGGTGTAACAAGGGCATCCACTTCTCGGAATGCACGCTCATACTCGTCGTTGAGCTTTCGAAGCAGGTTTGTGCAGCGTGCATGAAGTGGTGAACCGAAGCGCTCTTGTAGGAATAATCCGCGTAAGTAGATATTTTGGCCTCCTGGACCAAGTGCGTCGAAGGCTTCTTGTGTGAGTAATGATCCGACTTGTGAAGATCGCTCGGGGAATAGAAGTTGTTTCCTCCCTGAAGGATTGGCGAGGAGTCCTTGTGTTGTGCCAGCCATGGGAAGAGCTACCATCCAGATCATGCCGGAGTCTCGATGAAGCGGAATACTAATCTCGGTTACTTCAGCTCCCAATTCAGCGAGTTTTGCAATCGCAGAACGGGATGCATTGGCAACATTAGGGTCTGTCATTGGATCCTCGAAACCTTCTTTAAGTATGCCGACTTTGATTCCTTTGAGAGGGGTGGAAGATGGTGAGGTGGATGATAGATGAGTAGCGATTTCCTGTCCATATTTGATGTGACCCTGTAGCCAACTATATGGCTGTCGGTCATCTATTCCATCACTGCCGGCAATAACTTCGAGTAGGGTTGCACAGTCTTGCGTAGTCTTTGCCATTGGCCCAGCATGATCAATTGTTGCTTCCAAAGAAATTCCACCTGTATATGGAACTAAACCCCATGTTGGCTTTAATCCTACAACACCGCAGTTCGCGGATGGTAAACGAATACTGCCTCCTTGGTCCGCACCAATTGCCATGTCAACTTGACCAGAAGCGAGAAGGCGACCAGATCCAGATGATGAGCCTCCAGTGCTATATCCATGGGCATATGGATTATGGACTGGTCCTGTGACGGAGGTATCACTGACATTGAAATTAGCTCTAAATGACCTTCAATGCTTTTGGGACTCACCTAACAGCCCCAAAACAATTATTCTCACAAGCAGCCTTTCCTTTAATAACACCCCCAGCATCCAATATCCTCGTCACAAGAGTAGCATCGACCTCAGGCGTCCAATCCACAGCACCCGTCCCGTTTGTACACTTCACACCTCCAACCGCAATGTTATCCTTTATAGCAAGAGTCTTCCCAGCCAACTCATAGCTCTTAGGCTTCAGAGATTTGACTGTTGCCTTCCAAGCCCAGCCCCCATGATCTGTATCTTCTGGTCCAGAAGGACGATGAATATTGGTACGGGGGTAGAGAGAGGTATCAACTTTGGGATAGTAATCGGGAATTGTGAGGATTTCTTTGGCACAATGGTTTAAACCTGCGAGGAGAGCTGCCCAATCTTGGACTTCGGATTCAGGAATGGAGAGGCTGTGGGCTTTTACGAGAGTATGGATTTCCTCGTTTGAGACCAAGGAGTCTTTTCTGAGAAATGGTGTTAGTTCTTTCGTGAAAGACGTGATGAGGGGTAATTATCAACATACTGCGCTTCTCCAAGAACACTAACAGACATCTTGAATTTTGATTGGATTGTTTATACAAAGGAAGGAACAAGTGAAGTGACGAAAGAAATATAGTATGGATATGGAGTCTCTCTTCTTATGTATAGTTTACCTTATCGAGAGGAGTGGGATGGTCCACCTCGACTTCTTCAAGCACTTGCTTGCGCCGCGGCAGTAATCATTCCCATTGGGCAATGAAAATTGTATAATGACAAGAGCATCTCTGGCATTAACAAGAATGATATGTAACAATTTGCGGACGTTGATCCGAAGGTATTGTTGTTGTATTTCGGAAAGGGTGTTCTTCGGACGTGCTGCTTCGTTATCTTCGCAGCTCCGAATGGTCTTGCGGCCTTGATATCCAGGCCTAAAAAGCTTTCTTCAAGTTTTCTCGAATGTTTTCTTGCTATTTCCTCTAGAGTATATGCTTGACACCTCTTTTTAAACAAAACATACAGTTCAATTGCGACGAACCCCACAGTTAGCATCCAGTCAGTATTAGGAATGCAACTTAATGAGGTATAATCATACGTGGTCTGGAAAAGCATGTCATTTAAACTCGTTTCTAATATTTTCTTTCTGGTATCCCCTCAGCCGCCATCAGGATCAAAGTTGGTGCCTTAGGCATACATGCATATGGCGGAGAACACCAAAACATAGAAATGTAAATAACCCCCCTTTTTAGCACTATATACCCATTTTTAACCACGCCAGCATGCCGGAATCCACCAGGTTTGATACTACAGATAAAGGCACCTTAAGCCCTAATACCAAGCCAATTATAAAGGCCGGAACCGAATTTATCCCTATGCCAAATCCTCAATTCGTTCCTTCCTGGCTTTCTTCTTGGATAGTTGATACCAAATCACACCTCCAAGCAGAAAGGAGACAATGATTGGAAATAAAGATATACCCATTATTCTCCATACGTATCCATTTTTGAAAAACACCTGCTAGCCATCGGGTCCTTCAATGTTCAAACCATAGTACGAGGTGAAGAACGAGAGTGGCAGAAAGACAATTGTGATGAATGTAAATATGAACAATATTTGTGACTGTGCTTTGGTCGAATCAGCTTAGTCTTGCGCGGACAGTGTCTGTTTGGCCGTCAAAAGTGCTGTCTGGTTGGAGCTGCGCGCTTCGTCGATGTTGGCTTGCTTTTGTAGAAGATCTAGGAGGTAGAGGATGTTTTTCTGCGCACGTTCGGAATTTTCTATCATACCCCTTACCTGATCCAGATGGTCATAGTTGATGGTTTTTCCTATCTTATGGATTCTATCGTGTAGTTGTTCGAGGAGTGTGCGGATGGTATCTGATACCGGGCAATCGTTGCGTACTAAAAACGGCGCCATCTGTTCCTGCGCTTTCTGCAGCGCATTAACCTGACTTTGCAAGAGCTGTTTGAGCATGTAGAGTTCCTCGATAATGTCAACTATCTGTAAGCCGGGTCGAAACTCCTGTTGTGAGGCAGAGCGAAAGTCTTCTCTTGGACGCTGAGAAGTGCGCCGAATGCCACCTGACATCGAAGAAGTGAAATCACTGAAGAACTGGCTGTGCTCCTCGGCTACATTGCCAATGGCTTCGCGGAATAGCTCCAGAAAGTCTAGAGACCAATCTTCTCGGAATGACAGCATGCCGGTGAGCGAATGGGTAAGTACTTCCACTGCCGCGTCTACGCCACCCAATGGAGGTTTGACACTATTTCCCATGTCCTTATGTGACTCAGAAGCGCGCAACTCGAGCTTTCTCGAGACCTGATTCCATATGCTCATCTTAACGTGTTCATCGCCTTTTGCGTCTGGTCTGGCATATGCAGTATCAAGGAATGAGGTAACTATTGTTGAATTCACAACACGTTCGTCGTCTGTGGGTATGAGCCATATGCCTAGCCAGAGTTGATCGACCATAATCATCTTTTTACCCCCTCTTGAGTCTTTAGTCTGCTTGGAAACGACCTGATCGTTGTCACGTTTACTGGTGTTTTCGAGGCGAGAATAGAAGTATTGGTCTAAAGTTCGACGAGGATGATAATGTTGGGGCGGACCACCCAGCTGTTCGAACGCCGGAAAAGGATGTGGTTGTAGGGATTTACTTTCAGGAACAGAGAAGTAGTGTTGTTTGAGCCAAGCGGTGTATTGGCTTGCTCCAATCAACGTGTCCCAATGTAAATATGGAAGCTTATCAAAGTTAGAGCAGGTCCTCAAGAAGTATAGTCTCATTTGCTACTTACAAAAATATTGAAGTGAACAGAAAGTTCTTTATCCTGGGGTCCTCGATATGATACAAAACTGGCGCTTGGATGAACATATCGAGAAGTAGGGAAATTCGTTCTCGCCTGTAGAATAGTGCCAGGGAGGGGGTGCAAAAATCTGGGGACATTATATAAGTCCCACATAATGCCAAATGCCACCTGTTGTGGATTAGCTTACAGTAGCTATGAGCATGTATATGTCTAAATCACCTCTATCCAGAAAGCATCATTAGCGGGGAAGTAGATCCAGCTTTCAGGTTTCATGAAGTCTGTTTGTCGAGACATTGTCTTGTAACCATCAAGTTTGCCACGCTCTGCCAAAAACAATCCTATTTCGCCCCTTGCACATCTCGCCCTTATATAAGGTGGGTTATTCAATAATTCGTAAGATAGCTTCCTCATTTCCCAAGCTTAGTTAGGATCGACCCAGTGATCCAACATGGTTTTTAGTCCCGTGCAAAGCTGCATAAAGCTAGGATCCTTAGTCCCAAATGTTAACTTGGCCAAGGCGAAGTGGGAGTTTGATACGCTCACAAGTATTTCATGATTTGTACTGACAGTTACCTCGTTTCAAGTAAAAACTGGATCAGGAACGTTTTCAAAATATGAGATGACTTTCAATCGCCTTTGGTTGACCAATGCATCAGAAAGGCGTTTTCTTCTCCGGTTTTTAATCCCGTTATTTCACCTACGGTATATTCTTCGAAGAAGTTTCGCAAAGAATCTGGGAAAAACTGCGTGAAGTGCTCTTGGGATTGCAGAAAATAGTGCGGGGCTCCTAGATGATATGAGTGCTACTGTTCTTCTTAGGATTGAAGATGAGAGTAAGACTTACCTAAGAATATAATGCTAATGCATGGCCGGTTCCGATTGATGGAGGTGTTCAAGACAAGTTTTTTGTCTGACATTGAGACCAGGAAGTCACCAATAGGCCACAGAAATCGAAATAGCTATACCTTGTCAAATGGTCAAAGGCTATGAACAATGAAGATTATCGGCGCACACTCTGCGGGTGTTAGATTTTTTTATGAATTGCTCAATATTGTAGGCAATTTTGAAGACAGCGTCCTCCGAGGGATCTGCCGGCCATGCAACGCAGGATATCTTACAATCCGGAAACAGGCGCGGAATATCATCTCTTGGCCAGAAATTGCCAGTGCTAGCCGTCCATGTCTCTCTCCAATTCCTCCCCATCCATGGAGCGCAAAAAGTCTGAAATTTTAGTTCAGCTTAGTTGAAAACCACTCTTCTTAAAAGGCTTACCGTCCTCTGACTGCTCCTTGTGGTTGATATATGGGCACCACTCCGTTGTAATCTTCGTATAAATAGTTGTGACGACAGCTTTTACCATTTTCAGCGAGTGAGTATGTTTGTAGAAGGAGAGAAAGTGTAAAATTGAGCAGGTTAAGAAATTCCAGTGGCACCGAGGGTTTGAACCCAATCACAGAGCCACAATTTATACCCATAATTGAATGACGGCTCTCAACCTACCTCAACCGTCGTGCAATACAGTGAAAGAAGACATAGCCTGTCGGCCTCGGTTTTCGAGACTAGCGACAGCCTTGCCTAAGGTTTCCTGAGTCGTGGTCAGCAACCAAAGCTTGGTTTTCTATTTCTAGCTCTTGATCAAAAGCCTTATTTGTACTCTTCAACCTCTTCAAAACTCGCATTTCTTACCAGAAATACAGCCCTGTAACAGGATAAATATAATAATCACATAAAACAAATGAAAGGAAACTTCCGTTCTTGCAATAAGAAACTTAGAACAAACTATTCCAGAGACGAAACAATTAGAAGAACTAGCAATGATGAGAATCAATTGTTTAAATAAAACCTGAAAATTCAGTTTTTACTTATATTGGTGTAAAAGTTTCCAAACCAGGCAAACATAATAAAATATTAGTTTCAGGCTTTTCAGCAGACATTGTCATAGAGATAGACTTCGGAGTATAATCAATAAGGCACTTCAACAAAGATAAACGGCGTTGGCGATTTTTTACATGAAAGTATAAGGGATATGAACATTAAGTAGTCTCAAGTAACATAGACACTACAATATCTTGAACCAGCTCACCTCTTTTTTGATAAGCAGCGTAGGGAAGGGTTTAATTAAATCAGTTCCTAAGACAAAGTCTTTCAAGCTACTTCGTCTTTTAATAGTTACCTAATTATAATTAATTAGTTTTACACATAACCAAGCCATCCAGACATCTACAGACAAACCTAATCTAACGCCATCCTATATTTCGAAAACTTACCCAACTCGGTTAAGCAGAGCCACCTACCAAGAGATCTACTTCTCAAGTACTTAACGACTTGCAATCAAGAGATTATACAGAACCTTAGTTAACATCAACTTAACTCAATCAATATTAATGAAGTACTTGGTGATTTCGATAATACGCTGTTCCAGATATGAAACATGCGTCCGGTGACTTAATTTAAGTCTTCAACAAAGGAACTTCTACTTTACTCTTTTTCATTATTTAAATAAAAGTAATAAATCAATACCAAATGCTGCGAGGTTGATAGAAGAATCCCACTTCTCAAATTATTCTTAACCAATTGGGATCTTTTCTCTTCGAGGACAGAAGAAAGAAGCTAGATCTAGAATCTCAGTTATAGTGGACTTGCAAAATTGAAAAGTTGTCTCATCATCTGATACACTAAAGTAGAACTTTTATTCCAAAATGGCCTCCTTCCGCTCGCTTAGTTGGATCGCAAATGTCTTAGAATCGCCTAGTATTTACCCTCACTCTATCTTCTCTCAACAGACGAGACCCCCCAGAAGTTAAGTAACTTCTCAGGATCTTCTTGTCACTTCATCAATTTGTTTTCCCACCATTTTTTGAAGGAAGCATTCCCCTGGCAAAGAATTCCATTATCCTTGGAAAAGCGTTTCCTGTCAATCCTTTAACACGATAAGCACTGGTAATATACCCAAGGACTCTTATAACACAAGGTTCATCATACCCAAGAAAAAAAAAAACGTTACCACAGGGACAGCATGAAATTTCCAAACAAATCACCAACTCACCACATCCCTTCCCAGGGCTGACCCTCACCATATCACAACCCAGAGATCCACTTAACCTGTATTTTCCTACCACATCTGCTAGAACATTTGTATAAATAATCCTAGATTAGCTGAGCGCAGCCTCCACCATGCTACTATAGTCTTAGATTCACACAGCATGTAAAAATGAATACAAAATATACATATAAAAAAAAACCACATCCCTTCAAAGTAAAGAAGCAGGGGGAGTGAGGGGCACTCCCGAAAATCTCCCGAATTGGATCTCGTAGCAACGTCATCATTATCACCCCACCAAGCATTCCCCTCCCACAACCCCTCCCTCACTATCGTGGACAACACAACACCACAACCTCCCCATGAAAAAGTTCGCCTCAAAAATCTCAATCGCAAAAATGAGTACCAAAATACCCACCGCCTTAACAAGTTCCCTTCCCCTTGCAAACGCCAAGGGGGTTGAGATCCCGAGAATCCACTTGGGTGTTTACAGTGAGTAGAATTCTCGTGTCATGTTATATCCTTGTTTTCCCATTCTCTGTTCGAGGCGGTTCAATCGGCCCATAGACTACCACACATTTCGATTTGATATGGTTCCCAACTAACTCCGCTCTTCCCAAACAGTGACCTCCGGAAAAACATGTTCTGCAGCAGTTACCCACGCCCTAAACGCCGGGTATAGAGCTTTTGATAGCGCTGAATGGTACGCCAATGAAAAAGCTGTCGGTTCAGCTATCCTCTCCTTCCTCTCTCAAAATGAATCAGTGAAGAGGGAGGATATATGGTTTACCACGAAATTGAAAAGTAACGTGAGTTATGAAGATACAAGACGAAAAATAAAAGCGAGTATTCAAGAGAGTGGATTGGGATATCTGGATTTGTATTTACTTCATAGTCCCTATGGGGGTTCTAAGAAGAGGGGAGAGTGTTGGAGGGGGGTGGTTGATGCGGTGCAAGAGGGGGAAGTTAGGGTTGGGGGGGTTAGTAATTTTGGGGTTCGACATGTGAGTTCTTTCCTTTTTTCTTCTCCTTGAGGAATCAAGAGGTTCTTGGTTTTTGGATAATCACTGATCAGCCGCTAACTCGCTCCCCAAAGCTCCAAGAGTTACTCGACTCAAAACCCGCATTGGTCCCGGCGGTAAATCAAATCGAAGTCCACCCCTTTAATACCCAGACGGCTATCACGGAGTTTTGCAAGCAACACGACATGATTATAGAAGCATATGCACCACTAGCACGAGCTCTTCGCGCCAAACATCCAAAAGTCCTTGAGCTGAGCAAGAAATATGAGTGTACGTGGGCGCAATTATTGGTAAAATGGAGTTTGCAACATGGATATGTTCCCCTGCCGAAGAGTGTGAAGAAAGAGAGGATCGAGGCGAATAAAGAGGTTGATGGGTTTGAGATTGAGGAAGGGGATATGAAGGTTCTAGATGGGCTGGATGAGGGGTTGGTTACGGATTGGGATCCTACTGATGCTGATTGAGGGGGTTGAGTGATGAGTTTTGGGAATAGAGTTTTGATTTTTTGGGGGGGAGAAAGTTGATGGTGTATTGCTTGGGGTTGGATTTTTGAAATGCGTGGACGGGAGACGTGGAATGGTACTTACCTCTCGTATCTTGAAAGACATGTAAACATGGTTTACTAGATTGAAACAGCGACAAAGACAACATCCCGGGTAAACGATAAAATAGTTTAAAAACACTTATCACGGGATGTTTTCCTCCAACTCCCAAGTTGTTCTTCCCTATTTTGTGGATTAGATGATGAAGCAACCCTTCCGGTTCGGGAAGTACTGAATAGGTACCGGATACAGACATAACTTTCAGTCCGAATAAACTTTTGCACCCCTGACAGAAAGATCCAGAGATAGAAAAAGATCAATTGGTTGTAGAGACTTATACTTGGGAAGTGGGGTTTGGATTGTGACACCGATGTCATTATACCTAAGGAAAGACAAGGCTGAGAAGCTCATAAAAGCACCGGTGGGGTAAAAAGAACTCGAGCAGGGGTTGAAGAACGCTAAGTGAAAGGTTTATGTAAGAGATGATCCAAGGGGGTAGATGTGAAATATACTTCGAAGTAGGTGCCTCGGCTAAGGCGCATATTAAGCTGTGTCCTAGAATCAATATAGGGGGGGTGTCCAGTGATAAGATCTTAGACGTTTTGGGATGTTCAGTTGGTTAATTCATGCTATCTCTGTGGTAACGTTGAAAACAATTGGAACGAGGAACCTTGTGTGTTTTATTAATATGTAGGTATATTGTATTATGCTTGTATTATGGAAGAAGACGATAAGGGCTCAAGGAATATCGTTGATGAGAAACTGTTTCTCGGTTTTGACCGATGACCGTTGGTATTGAAATAGACAATGGAAGTCCAAAATTGTTTCTCTTGACAATTGGGTTTGAAGAAAAGGAGTGAGACGATCTTTGTTTTCACCAGTCTATCAAGTGCTACGTAATTGATATTCAGGCTAAACTCAATCCCAAAACAGCGATGAATACGACACCACACTTCAAGTTGCTTGCCACAATCGTTCGTGGAAAAGGTTTTAGTCCGCGCGAACACTAAAAGGAACACCCCCACGGTGCTGTACCTAGTTCCTTCCAACTTTCCCAAACTCCTTCTTTTTGTGTATCAGATGATGCAGCATATTTTGAGTTCGACAATTCCCTAGCGTACCAAATACGGAACATAAGTTTCAGATCTCCAGTATCTAGTCGTTCCAGCCCTGGTAGCGAGACCCAGAAACGTGCACATGAAAAGGAAATCAACTGGGTGTGGTGGTTGGGACTGAGAGAGAGACTTGGAGAGTGGGTTTGGATATATGTCAATTGGCTGCCTCGGAGTTTCGAGGATTCTGAGAAGTGGGTTTTGTGAAGATCTATCAACGTCATTGTACTGTAGTGGCTCTTTAGAGCAGTGAGAAGATGAGGCTGTCGACGATGGAGGGGTGAAATAGGGAGCGGTAGATGGGTGATGTTGGGGTGATAATTGGAGACCGAGGAACGCGAACTGGGCAATTGAAAGTATAAACGCTCACCGACTTGAGTACTCCGTCAACACGTTATTGAGTCAACATGTTGGTCTCTCACTATGATTGACTCGGGGTTTCTGAGCGACAAAGAAAAAGGGTTGTTCTTCACAGGATTCTTCTCAGAGACATCTTTCCAATATAAATTTCGAAATTTTATATCAAAACGACCCCTCTTCAACCCCTCCATGCGCGGAAAAGCAAGTATGCCGATATACCTAAGCGAGAGAGTATACTAATAATAAAAAGACACCCTACCTATAAGAATCAACAGGGAATACAAGAATTCTACACCGCCCGGGCTTGGCGGCAATATCATGTATGTTTTGCAGATGATTGGCCCAAGGTGGTGTGATAAGGTCCAATCCTCGAGGCTTCGTCTGCATGGGCGGCGGTCCTCGTGCCACCATTTCAGCGGTATTACCTCCGTAGGATGTCTCGAAGCTTGAAGATGTGATTGTACTCGCCCGTGGGAACCGGCGAGAAACATTTTTGTGACCCCATTTGGTTGTGCATGCTTGAGACTTGGGGGCGTGCGTTCGGAGGGACAGGGTTGAAATAGGCGCTCCATCCAGTGAGGGATGGCGACGCAAGCCATAGGACCCTGAATTTGCGGGTGATTGGGTGGGATGTGGATTGAGGCCATGCGAGAGCGCTGAGGATGTTATTTTCGTCACGAGAACAACACCGCGGGGAACATCGTGATGTCAACATTGGTTGGGGAGTGTTGAATCTGCGACGGCCATCTTAATGTTGGATTGTTGGAGAGAGGAGTGTTTTGGGGGTGATCGTTTGCCGTGATGGTGGTGATGTTGGTCTGATGACCTTGGATGTCGAAAGGAGAAGAATGTTTATGGTGTTGAGTAGTGTTGAGTGGTTGAGTGGTGTTGAGTAGCGGTTAATGTGTGGTGGTGGTTACCCGAGGGGTTCAGATTGGAGTATTCAGGGTTCACTTGGTTGCCCAGTTGCCCCGCGATGGAGGGAGGCGCGCAGGCTGTGTTATCTGATGACTTGCTGGTGACTTGCTGGTGGTGACTTGCTGGTGGTGACTTGCTGGTGGTGACTTGCTGGTCTTGCTGAGGAGAGCAGACACGGCTATGGCGGTACGGAGATCATTGATGAAAGTCCGACTCTATCTTCTCTTCTTTCCAAACGAACATCTTTGAGCCTCGTACGAGAACACGATCGCTTCTTTCACCCTCACTCATTTTTAATACTGCAGCTGCGTGAAGAAGTATTGCCCGGCCTTCTTCTCCGTCCCGAATACCCACACCGACCAAGGCCTCTCTTTGCACAGACAGGCCAGGCAAGCGCACAGAGAAAAAGTGGCGTATCGAGGTTCATGGGCCGAAATTGCATCAACCTCCAGCAAGACTCAACCTCCCAGTCCAGGCCGTCCGCCAGCCTCACGGCCTCCAGCTCTCACTTCCTCCTCTCCTCATTCGCAGCTTACTCACAGCTGCCTGCATATTGCTTCCGGACTGGCGTCTACATCTGCACATCTTGCTTTGCTTTGCTTTGCTGAACCCTTTTCCCTACTGCTTTACCTCCTCTCCACGGTTCATCCATAGCAGTCTACCAATCTCATGCCAGCTCATTCCTCACCGTCCACCATTACCATCTCCAACCCTGCACTCGAACATTTCGAAGCTCAAAAACTCGTGTGCCGACCCTCTTAAACCATCCCATCCTGCGGCACCTCTTCCTGCACTTCCTCCTGTCCCCCGGCCAAACCCTTCTTGCGCATCTGCGATAACCTTGACCGCCCGGCCTTTTCCCTTCAATATCATCCAAGCCAACCCAGCAAGAGTGGGGATCCTTGCAGCGCTGGTGTTGCTGCAACAAAAGTGCTTGACGAACGAGACGCTGGCTCGACAAACAACTCGCATATCGCCTGCATAAACACTCGACGCCAAAACCGCTTCCCTCTCCACTATTGGCCCACCACTGCCCATCGCGACAAGCGGCAGAATTCTCTGGTCAAATCTCCCAGTCGGCGTCCTTTAACTGCTTCATCTGTCCATCCTGGTGCTTTGATTCCTTTTCCTCCAGTGTACGAGTGCCTGGAGGCTACGGTGCCGAGCACCATTCACGATCATCGACTTTTGTGTAGAGAGTTGGAGGAGCAGTGCAGGCTACGGGAGGATATTTACGAGGCAGATCAGAGACTTGAAAGAGAAAGGTATGTCCTTGGATTTTCCTCTTCCCCTCCTCACACCGGTGTTTTCGATACAGATCAGCGGAATCGACGGTATCATATGCATGCAGCCGCTGGCCGAGTATCCAAACCACACCCCTCGATCAACCCCAGAATGCAGTTTGCATTTTCTCCAAGAGGCAGAAACCCTCAACAGTCGAACCGGACTGCACTTCCAGCTTCCTCGCGGCTTCGCAGCAGACATAACGCCATGCTTACACCTCCGTTAATGCTTTTTGATTAAATGGCAATCGCTTATCATGTTGTGTGACCTACAGACCGCTTCTCATTCTGCCCTTCCGTCAAGTTGTACGCCTCGAGGATTTACTCCGACATACAAGGCAACGTTCAGCCACTTGTAAAGTTTTCACGATCCACGGACCGGTTCCATACTCTCCTTCAAATACACAGGTTGGCCACATGTATCCTCAATGATGGACACTGAGGATGGGCAGTTCTTCATAAAGGTTGGTCGTCACCAGGGAGTTGGAAATTCGTGTGAGACAAATACTGACACCATCTTCCGATAGAACCTCGCCCACTTTGTACGGACCCACGAAAAGGCACTCGCAAATGCCCTTCAATTACGGCGTCAACAGACACCAAAACATGGGTCATCCCCAAGTATCTCGGGAGCGGTAGGGAGTTCGATTGTCCTCGCGTCTCCCACCGTCACCAATGCTCCCTCTTCGGCTTCCTCGTCCTCGACCTCGAGTACCCTCGCAGCCGCCCTCTCACTCCCATATTTAACATTCGCCTCGCACAACATAAAGCCCGCAAAGCTCGCCTTGACACCCCACCACCTATTTTACCTCCTCTCGCGATTCGAAGATCTGGGAATAACTGTTGGGCCTATGAATGTGCGGTTAGAAAACCTGCACGCAGAATCAACATCGGCAAATTATGTCTCCTTTCTGGGACAATCACAACGACCCAAGGGGCGTGGATCGGATAATGGTTCGATACACTCGGTGTCCAGTGTCAGAAGTGTAATGTCTGGCATGTCCAGTCTATGGTCAAATTTTGGTCTTGGAGCTGGAGGTGCGGCTGCACGAACAGAGAAACAAAAGGCAGCAATCGAAGCGGACCTAAAATACCTATATTCGGCATTCACGAAAATTCCATGCTTACGACTTGCACCTGATAGGCGAGCTCGACTGATCGAAGGATTCGAGGAATTCCCATTCGACTCGGCTGTTCCATTACACGCCTTCAAGAATATCAGCGCATTGGAGATTAGCGATATCGACTTTCGGCAGTTTTTTGGCTGGGATCGACTGGCAGAACAATTGAGGTCTTTGACAATCAAGCGTGCATCCATTGATGATCCAGCAGATTTGCTCATAAACATTGTGCTTGATGATATGGACAAAAGACGACGAAGGTCTTCCAAAGCGCAGATGTCTCCAACCACAACCTGGGCCACCTCGTCAAGTCCCAAGCGAAGCCCAACCATTCCTCATGCTGAATTAGTGAAATCGAATTCTGCACCTGGATCTCCTGACCAGCGCAGTCACATAACAGATGACATGGACTCCCGCAGTGCCCAGCTTATGCGATCAGGGTCCGACGGAGCCAAGTCCCCTGCAAAAGCGAGACCAAGAAGCAACTCACCTGTCCGGCCGACTAGCTCACGGACGGGATCGGCCCATGGACATTTAAGAGGCTCATATAAAGTCAAAAGATCCGGATCTGGCAGTTCTGCCTCGAGTATGTCGGATAGCTGGAACAACCCAAGAAGTAGTTCTTCCAACTTATTATCTATGGGTATCTTACCTTCTTCGAAATGGAGGTTTTTGAAACATCTCAGTCTTGCTGATAATGGTCTCACTTCAATATCTGCCGCAAGTCTAGCCCCATTGGCCAATACCCTCCACTCTCTCGATCTATCTTCCAATCTGTTTGTCCAGATACCCGATTGCTTGGCCTCCTTGACGGCCCTCAGAGCTCTCAATCTTTCTAATTGCATGATCGAATCCTTGCATTCGCTGACCAGATGTCCGCTGCCTGCTATTTCGGCTCTAAATCTGCGATCTAACCGATTAATATCAATTGCCGGAATTGAACGGCTTTACCCTCTGGAACGACTAGATCTCAGGGATAACAAGATGACAGACCCAACCGAGTTGGCACGACTAACCGGCATCCCTGATCTTAGAGAAATCTGGGTTCTCGGAAATACATTTGTCAAGACACATAGCAGCTACCGTGTTACCATTTTCAATCTGTTCCGAAAAACGCCAGGCTATACGGAAGATATTCTCATCGATACCTACAGCCCTGGATACAGTGAGAGACGGCAATTGGTTGAGCGAGTTGCGGAGCGAGCGAACGTTCCTGTTGTAAGGCCAGCACCAGACTACGGACTGCCCTCTGTTGATGTCAACAAACCCATCATCGAGTACCCTGCCACGAATGAACCTGCAGTTCTGCGAAAGGAACGCCCACAGCCTGCTGCCGCCACCAGTGAGATACATAATTCGTCCACCGGACGACGGCGTAGGACACCAAAAAGGCGCATTGTGGATTTGTCAAACTCGGATACTTCACCTACAAAGCAGCCTCAAGTAGTTCGGTTCTCCTTGGAAGAGGAAACATCGATTCTGCCGGTTCCGCCAGTTGCAGACATAGGATATGATGCAAGTCCGGATCCATCACCAAGAACGGTTCCTACCTACCCTCCCCCGGAGCCTCGCAAGGTTCAAAGCCAACCCGAAGTACCACGTATAGATACTTCGGTCGTCCCTCGATTTTCCCCAATACAAACACAATCGTATGAACCTCCGGTAAAATCTCAAGCCCCCAAAGATCCACAGGATTGGAAAGTGGGTGGTGAGATGTATCGGAGGAAGTTGGAAGCATTGCGCAATGAGGTGGGCAATGGCTGGCTCAGTGTGTTGAGCGAGGAAGGATGGGAAACGCAAAAGAATCCCCAAGCAACGGGGTTCACAGCTGCAGACTTCAATCCAGCGAACGCGATGCGGTCGAGTCCCAACACACCTCGAGCTAATAGCGAACAAACCGTACACAGTGGGCGAAGATTGGGTTGAGATAACGTCTTTGAGGCAACAACCAAATCGTCACCAAATCCCACAAGCTTCTGATAGACACCGCAATGTTTATGTGGTAGTCGGCCCCTCGGGGGTTACGCAACGTCGTTGTCTAGGGTTGCGTGGAGGAGCCGAATTTTTCTTGATACCCTCGTCTTTGGAAAAATTCCCTTTTTTCATTGACTCTGCTTCATCCATTTTTTTCCAATCCAAAAAAGGCTTTTTGCTGCATTTGCGACATCTGCTCTTCTATGTGCGCCCATGTTCCTACATTTTTCCCGTCAGTCATCAATGCATAGCGTACAGGTTTGGAGGGTCATCATCTTTGAAATTTTTGCTTTTTTGTCTCCTCTCTACTCAGTTTCCTGGCGTGGTAGACCATGCTCATGTAGATGTCGTTTTTGCTTTCTTGAGTATCATTGCCGAGCTAGAAAGTTTTTTTTTGGTGCGAGCAACGAGATATGTGGGGAAGCGAGAGAAGTAGGCGTGGAGGTTGTCAAGTCGCCGGGGTCGAGGGTCTCGTTGTAAAATAAGGGAGTGGTATGTTTCGTTTTTTTTCTATAGGAATTTGGTTAGGGGTGGAGGCGTTTTTGTCTACCTAACGATCAAGCATCTTTTTTTCTTGTACTGCATCAGCGAGGGGTGGTGTGTGGTCCTTTGGGTTGGCCTTGGGGAGTGGGAATTTAGGGCAAATAATGAAATGAGAATGAGACGTATTTTGAACATCTTTGAATATTTTTTTAGGGGGGGGGGGAATTTTGTGTTTGTGTGATGTTGAGATATTTGATTCTCTCAATTTAAAAACAAGATAGCTTTGCGGAATTGTCCGCTTCTTTCACGCCAACTTTTCTGGAGAGTAAGCAAGCTCAGCAGCACGTAGATTTCATGGGTACTTTGGCTCACTCTCTTTCTCAACTCGCCGTCCGCCGTCGGCGATTTTTCCACGTACGGACCGGCGTACGGCGATTTTATGCGATTTGCAACAAAAAACTTCGTGAGGTTGTAGATGATTAGAGTAGGTGGATAGAAGGAATTTTGTCTCCCTTTTTGCTCTAATCTCGCTGTCCTTCCATGCTGTTTTCCGTTCGAGATTTCCACGGAGGTGCGAATTCTTTCTTTCTTTTTTTTTATTTACGACATGCGATGAGATGTTTTGAACCTGCGAGGAGAGAGATTGAGTTTTGGTGGATAGAGGGAATTCTATTTTTTTGATGTGAGGGGTAGGTTTTTGTGGAGGAGGAGAGGGGGGAGTGGGGAGGGTTTGGATGGTTGTTGGATGTTCAAGAGTAAAAATGCGAAGCGCGAATCTAGATGCTCCTAACAGGTGGTTGGTGATTGAATTGTATAATCAACTACACCTATCCTTCTGGAAAGGAAAGGAAGCATGTTTTTCCTTTGATGAATTTTCCTGGGAGTGGGATGACGATGGGTAGGTAATTTTTATTCTGGATTTTTAACTCTCTTTCTTATTATTTATTTTTGTTGGGTGAAAACGGGGAAGAGAGATGCAGTATCCTCTGAGTATACGGATTTTGATAAATCATGGGCGAAAGGGACCGGGACAATTACATTCCTTTCTCCAAGAAGGATTAGAAGGATGGGGAAACTGATTTCGCAATTCGTCCTTGGTGCTTTCGTGTAATGGGTTGAAATTGCGGAAGAGTTTCCAATCGGGGGGGGGGGGTGTACTCAGAGCGGAGCTTAGGATTCTTACGTACGCGTTTGGGTGTTGATCAATGATTTGTTTCCGTTCTTCTTTACTTCTATTTCTTTTGCTGTTGCTGGGATGAAGAGGGTTGTTTCGGTAGTACATTTGTCTTGGGTTGCGACTTGAGGGGTCCTTTGGAAAGTAGAGGGAGGAGAGGGAGATGGTATTTGAAGTTTTTAACTGTTTTGGGGGAGAGAGTTGAGGGGAGCTTTTGGGGGGTATGAGTTGAGAGTGGAGAGCTGGTATGCCCTTTTCTTTTTTGGTAGTATAAGTATAAGAGCTGAGAGGCTTTTATCTAATGCCATCTAAGAAACTATGTGTACGAGGGAAGTTGGGTATGAAATTGGTAAATTGGTGTCTAGAGACGAAAGGCGACATTATTGGGGCTTTAATTTCTTGGCTGTGAGAGTAGGTAGATAGCATTACTCTACCTCTGCGGATACCTACTTTTTACACTCGGTTCGTTCGAAACGATACCTATTCTCTACCCTGAACCTCTCGGAGAATCGAAAATCTTTGATTGCCTGCTTTGTCCTCCTTACTATGGAACAGCGTGAGAAGTGTAGAGAGTTGAGTAGAGGAATAGGTGTTGTTAGAGAACTGTCACCTGTGTAGAAATGAGATTTGAGAAAGTAGATTGGGGCGGAAGGGGGATAATGTGCTTGCTGGTTCTAGTTGAAAGAAACGTAAAAGTGGTGTATAATTTTTTGGGGAGGTCTTGGGTTTGGATGAGAGCTAGAGGTGTTTCTGTACATACTTTTCAGCTCCATGAAAGAAATAGATTGAGAACTATGTCCTTGGGAAATAAACATACTATTGTAATTACTTGGAGAGGAGGTAACTAAACAGTGTACTATTTGTGTGACCTCGTGATTGGGGTTCTGTTATTGCCCTTGTTCTTGTAATGCTTGAATAACATATTTGATGAACCAAAAAGTGTACTTGTATTTTACTTCTCGTGGCTTGTTCAAGGTTAGAAGGGACCTTGCTGCCTTGAATACTTCAGCTCGTCGGAAGGAGGAAATTGAGGATGACCCGATCCCTGCAACATAAAGCAAACAATTCAACTCAACAATAATTGAACAATGAAATTGCGTCGAGAAATTCATTTTAAACCTTTCAGTAATAAAATCTGTGACTGTTTTTGTAGCATCAATCTTGTTGTTTTAGACCACTGCTTCAGCTTGGGCTGAAATGAAGCAAACATGTTTGAGGTCGACTGCACTCGAGTAATTATCGAGCAGCTATTTCGGGGAGAGAAAGGAACTAGATACGCTAGACAGGTGGCTTCGTTTTGTTGCGGAGAATTTGTGGTTATTTTGTGGAGACAAATTTGCAGAGTTTCCAAGGCTGGCGTTGGTCGCGATTCAAGATTCGCTTGAGGGAATATATTTCTGGGTTTGGCGGTGTTGGTTGACCAATCAATGGTTGACCAATGATTGACTGAATTTTAGATGCAGGAAAGGAGGTTAGGAGAGAGGATGAGGGGGTTATTTACCTTAGTTAGATGTTAAAGCTTGAGCAGCGTGCTGAAAAGGGATGAAAATAGTTGTTCTGGCGCTTATTGGGTGTTGAGGTTTGGGTGCCGCCGCAAGGTTCGTAAGCCTGGCCTTGGAGTCGGTCTCTTTCGAGGGGGGTTGCTCCTGCTGCGCCTGCAACCTGGAACATCACATCTTCTCTTCGACAACGACGAAAAGACGACGACGACGACGACGACGAAGACAGATCCATCTGCCTCTCAACCCTTGACTTCTTGAAATCTTCGACGACTCTGTATCCGTGCTGTGTCAGTTATTGACCCTCTAGGAAACCCCCTCTGGCATTCTCGTCGGATTTGCATTCCTCGCCTTGTTGAGCAGCCCAACCCACGGCTCTCTGCACCCCCAACTTTTCTGGCCTTTGAGCAATCCAAGACGAAAAAAGGTCACCCCTTTTGGCTACCACAACACCAACCTCGTCTCCTCCACCAGTGCCATCTCCCGGCATTGTTCTACCCAGGCGAGTATTGTATTGCAGCGTGTACCTGCCTGCATTGTCTTGACTTGACCCTTTCGACGCGGCGAAAAAGAGCAACCGTCTACCCTACCTCACTACCTACGGCACGCTTCCAAAGCGGAAACGCAAAACCGCGCTTGTTCTGCTCCAACGCAAAATCAACCAAAATCCACGAGGACCTTCTCGAGCCTCAATACCACCACCCCCACGAATCTTCTCCATCACACGCGCCCCCTCCGCAGCGAACGCATCCGATCGTTGCCAACGGCACCAACGACGATACGCACCACACGGTCTTTCTGACCCAGCGGTGATCCCTGCCTTCCGCCGCTCGTTTTTCTTCAGGCTCGACAACAACAGAGGCGGCCCCATTTCAGCAAACTCCAGTGCGACGCGGGTTTCTGCAGACAGCCCACAGAGGCCGATTTCACTTCGCTGTAAGTTTATTCAGAGCGCATCGAGCATGTGTGGGATGATGAGGGCAGAGGGGCTTTCGCGCACCCATTCTCCTCTTCCCCCTCCAAACATGCCAGATACCGATCCGCCATGACTAACTTCCCACGCGTTTCCAGACCCAGAAGTGAATCACAGTCCTCCTAACAGCGATTTCATTCACGGAGCTGTCGGATAAAACCTCTCCCTCATAAATTGCGACCTCTCGACCCCGTCAACTTCTCCCCCACACGAGGACTGAAGTCATGGCGGACCAAAACGATGTAGACCTCGATTCCATCATCGATAGACTATTGGAAGTTCGCGGAAGCCGTCCAGGCAAACAAGTCCAGCTTTTGGAGGCCGAGATCCGCTATCTATGCACCAAGGCTCGAGAAATCTTTATCTCGCAGCCCATTTTACTAGAGCTTGAGGCGCCCATCAAAGTAAGCAACCTGACCTCGCATTACTGACCACTCTGAGCAGACGCTTGCTCTCAAGAATGCATGCTGACCTGGTCGCGTGTCTACAGATTTGTGGTGACATTCACGGCCAATACTATGATCTCCTCCGCCTTTTCGAGTACGGTGGATTCCCTCCAGAGGCCAACTACCTTTTCCTTGGAGATTACGTCGATCGTGGAAAGCAATCTCTCGAGACCATCTGCCTCCTCCTCGCCTACAAGATCAAATACCCAGAAAATTTCTTCATCTTGCGTGGAAACCACGAGTGCGCCTCAATCAACCGTATCTATGGATTCTACGATGAGTGCAAGAGAAGATACAACATCAAGCTTTGGAAGACGTTTACAGACTGTTTCAACTGCTTGCCAATCGCGGCAATCATTGATGAGAAGATTTTCACAATGCACGGAGGGTTGAGTCCTGACTTGAACTCCATGGAGCAGATTCGCCGTGTCATGCGACCAACTGATGTAAGTCCATTTTCACATTACTCGGCGTTCATGTGAGGGGAGAGGGCGTGAGCTCTTGCTAATATAATTAGATTCCTGACTGTGGTTTGTTGTGCGATCTCCTCTGGTCTGATCCCGATAAGGATATCACTGGCTGGAGTGAAAATGATCGTGGTGTGTCATTTACATTCGGTCCTGATGTAGTCTCTCGATTCCTGCAAAAGCACGACATGGATCTGATCTGCCGAGCACATCAAGTCGTCGAAGATGGCTACGAATTCTTCTCCAAACGACAATTGGTCACCCTCTTCAGCGCACCCAATTACTGTGGCGAGTTTGACAATGCAGGAGCAATGATGAGTGTTGATGAGAGTTTGTTATGTTCATTCCAGGTTAGTTGCTCCGTATATATATTTCCCCCACCTTGCCAAATTCTAACTTTTCCCCTTCTAGATTCTGAAACCGGCGGAGAAGAAACAAAAGTACGTTTACGGTGGTCTTGGTGCCAGCAGGCCCGTCACTCCTCCGAGGAAGAAGAAGTGAGATAAAATGAACAATTACGAATTTTTTTGTGTATAGCAGGTTCGGACGCAGATAAATGATTTCGCGATTTCCTCTCGAGTTCTACGAAAACAGGTATCGCCAACGCGCTCGAACCCTCCCGTACCAACTTTACGAATTCTCCAAACTCGATCTCGATCGCCTTTTCATCAACATACCTAATTGCGCGTTTACGTTACGTTGACGCCTTCCCGCGAACGAAGTATCCCGAGTGTACACAAAATCTTTCCTTTTTTCTTCACCGAGTACGACCAACGAAACGACCAAAAAATCGCGAGACGAACCAACACAACGAATTTTCCCAATTGGCAACCGAGCGAAAACCTAGAACTGCTGCTGCGCAAGGAAAGGGCATTTGTGGTGGGTGTTGGGCTGGCTTGCTGGGTTCGATTTGGCGGTGGTGGTGGGTTTGGTTTATAACAAGGGTGGCATTTTTTGTGTGTATATGAGATTACGATGTCCCGAGATGGCTGCTCGACGGAATGTTGCTTTGTCTGTGTAGCTCAATCCAAAATAAAACCTATCCATCCTTCGTATTCGTTTTTGTTTGTCTCTTTACGGGTTTTGGGCATGGCAGCTTTCTTCTTCCTTCTCTTCTTCGTTTCGCTATTGAAGACTTCGATAATCTATTCTTGTTTCTATTACTACTATCGCTGGGTTGATGATTTTGTAAATGCGGCTAATTGTGCTGTAGATGCTCTTTAAGATGATCATACTCACCTTGATGACAAGTATTCAGGGTCTTCGAAGGAAAAGAATCGCGTACAACACTCTGGCAATTTTCTGACAGACGCAACCAAATCCAAACGTCTGGGAATTGCAGGCTCGTTTGCTACTTAACCCCTCCCCCAAGTGACTTGTACGCGCCCTCAAATATCGCGGCCCATTCCAAGCTCTATCGGTAGTATATTTTCATGCGAACTCCTCGGTACCACGCACAACCTCGTAGTCATCCATCAGTCACAATGAATAGATGAGAGAGTGATTCACCTGCTCTTCTCGCTACAGCGGTAACTCCCAATTCTATTTGGATGAAGACCAGTAGTGGATGATAAGGACCCTTTCTTCTTTGTTACTAAAGATTGGTTCTTGTTATTGATTTTTTTTCTCTCTTTGCTGTTCTTCCTTTTGGTTGTTTATTTTGTTTGGAAGAGGGGGTGTTTTCGTTATATCACTTCACTCTTCTTGCACCAACGCTAACGTGTCACTTCGTGTGTGTTTCAGTCGTTCTGTGTTTCACTTGTTTGTTATCTCCACTTGGATTTGTGGGTGATGTGTATGTATCCATCCCGTGTTCACTCTTAGTTTTTTTCTATTCGTGATGGCCGTGGGAGATTGGATTGGCTGATTAGCTACCAAATGGGGGTTCTTTGTTGTATGTATGAAAGGGGGGGGGGGGGGGCAGTTTGTGTACAAGGAGGGCAAGGCTTTGAGCGTCTGGAAGCTCACCAGTTTTTATGGAGGTGATGAGGGATGAGAAGGGGCCTGGAGCAATTTGAGTTCAACGGGTTTAGGGGTGCTGTTAAGGTGTTGTTTGTTGGCCTGAGAGACTTGGTGGGTGAGTGGAGAGAGGGCAATAATTGGAACTTCGAGTTATGTTATTATTGTAATTTTTGTTATATGAGGTGAGGCTTCTTTTCAAGAAATAGTCGCTTGAGGGGCTTGGGGGGGAGGGGGCGGAGAGAAGGAGGGTTCATACAATTGATGCTGGGAAATGGGTTTTGGTTTTGGGATGGGTTTTAGCTCTGCGGGCTGCGGTATTCTATCCGTTTCTCGAGGTTTCTTTCGAGTTTTATATAAACTTACCCTTCTTGGTATTTACATTCCCACTAGAGGTGAGTATTCATCCTCTCTCCATCATACTTACCCTTTCTCATTTTTCTCTCTTGTCTTGTTTACTGCTTACCTTTCTCTCCTGCTCGCTTCCTTCGTTTTCTGCACATCTCCCCCCCTCTTCTCTACTTTCCTTCTGTGTTCGTTTGTCTTTCTCTCCCATGTTATTTTGGCCCTTCTCGAGGTCCCCTTCGGATTTCTTCAAACATCGCAAGAGGATTAGTCAGTAAGTAGACTGGTGATGAGCCAATCCAAGGATTTCATTTCTTGCTGGATCAATCGGATTCAGGGAGGTTAGCTAGATTGAGGGATTGCTTTTTCTCCTTTCCTGTTTCTTTTTACGAGTTGCAAACTTGAAGCTGCAGTTTGCTGGAAGCTCTTTCATAGTAACTTTGGGAGAAGAGTAATTGCCGAGGCGGTGATGATCTATCTGCTCTCTTGAGATGTCAAGTCCGGGCTTGTTTCTGAAGATATTTGTTGGGTTTTATTGATGAGCATGGAGGATGCATTTGTGATTTCCTCAAAGCAGTTGGCGCGGGTTTTTTTTTGGCTTCTTGAGACGGATTGCCCTGTCGTGGATTTGTCATCATTTTATGCCACACATTCAATTTTTAACTGTCATTCTGGGGCGATTTCCTCTTGTGTTCCTGATGCAGATATTTTCGATTTTGCGAGCTCTCTTGTTCGACTTGTGTTCGCTTCTCGGGGGTGATTCTTCGTTTTTGGCGTCATGTCTAAAGCAGGAAGGAAGGAAGGAAGGACGAGGTTCTGAGTCGGAGCTGCGGAGAGTTTCGAGAAATGGGGTTTGGCCTTCTCCAGTGGAACTCGTTTCTGTTTGTCTCGAGATGGTTGCTCTCTACGACCTTGGAAGTCCTAGAGGTTCTTAATCGGGGGGATTTTTCTGTCGATTTTTGTTGGGTTTGTAATGAGGATGAATGGATGTTGATTTTTTAGGCTGAAGAGCTGGGGTCAAACTCTGGATATTTCAAGGGTGTTTTGTGATGGACTGATTTTGAAAGGCTCCAAGACGATTCCTTGACGAAGATATCGTAAATTCTTTGGAATCCTTCATGTGAGTTTCCAGCAGTTCAGTCCATATTTATGAAAATCCCTGCCTTGTCTCTTCAGTTCCCTTTGTAGGTTTCTTCCGCTTGTTGAATGTTACTTTCGTGGAGGATTTAATACGTTTCCTAGTGGAGAATTTGTTAGTTTAAGTATCTATGTAGCGAGAGGGGGCTTACATTTTTGAGAAGATGGGAGGGGATTGAGAAAGAGGAGCTTGCAGGAAAAAAATGAGTTGGCCTGAAAGTAAGTACGCAGTTGAATACAAAAACGCTATGAAATAACCCTGCTGCCGCTCTCGTAGCCATTGTCTGACCCCAAAACTAGGAGTGCGCCAAATTTTGACGTTGCAGCAGAAGAAAGTGAAATATAGAGAAAGGGTATAAAAGTAAAGAAGAACAGGAAACTTGGAGCTGGGGTATTTGGAAAGCATACACAAGCCAAAACACAACTTGCCTGCGATCGCCAACGAGACTTTGTCAAATCAGCATAGGTAAACAAAAGCAAAAAACCCCCCACCTCGCACCTTCGCAAGCCACGTCTCAACACCGAACGACAAGAATCTTCTCACATCATCCGTACATCTTCGCGGAAAGAACCGGAGAGACTGAACCTCCATCTCCGCCCAGATGGGTAATATGAATGAGTTATACAAATCGGAGTCCAGACAAGGCTGAGCCTTCTCCAAATTTTCAGTCTGGCCTCGTCCCACCAGACAGGTCCGAGACCGGTGGATGGGATTGGACATGTCCTAAATCGGGCGACGTTGCACGGAGACATGCGAGTGCTGTTTCTCTCTCCACCCTCGCGCGCCCTCCATTTCCTCTTTTAGGTATGAGCGATTTTCCTGCCCCATGAAAAGATTTTCAATGGAAACTGATGTTGCTTGCGGGAGTCGCATTCATCGTGGAGAAGAGTGCAAAAGGAAATGGAGGGGCAGATGTGGCAGACACGGAGGTGAACGAGCCTTTGGGGCTGTCAAGCTTTTTCCGACGTGGGTGGTGCTGTTGCCCTTGTAAATATTTTGGTGGAGGGGCTTCCGCGGGGTGATGGTGATGGTGCAGGATAACCGCAGACTACGATGCGCCCAGGAATTGAGAGACACGATTGGGGTTTTAGTTCATATTTTGGCTTTGGAAGGAACGTTTGCATGGGAATAGTCCCTGGAGACGAGTTAGTTGCACCATCGAGGACCCTATGTGAAGCATGTGTTGGGGGTCTTGAAAATGCGGAAAGGGGGGGTTGATCCTGGCTCGCCTCCCTTTCTCTTCTCCAACAACTAACTCTGCAGCGATGGAACCGAGGGGGGCGCTCTATCCGATACACCCCGGATGGCCCCTTTTTTCTTTCGACGCCACTTTACAGGCGCTATTGCATTGACGAATGGGCAGTTGACGATAAGATGGTTGACATTGGTCTTTTATCAACTCTAGATGCAAGCTGCATATCATTGGTATGAAAATTGTCCCTCTCCAGCTCGCCCTCAGCCTTTCCCATGGTGAGCATTAGATAGCAATAGATGGCCCTCCCAAGCTACCCTACGCTACAATGACCCATCATGGTTCCCTAAGGGCCCTAAGGGCACCGTGTACTCTCCTCTAGCCCCACGAAACCCCTCGATTTCCGATCACGGCGGTGCGAAATGGCACGTCATTCCACCCGCCTCCTGCAACGGCCGATTTTGGAGAGCAAAGCAGTGACTGGTCCCAATTGTTGATACAAACCTCCCCATGGTGCAAGCCTTCAATCAGCCACTGCTTTCCTTTTTTTTGCTTCTCCTCATGCGCACCTGCCAAGTGGCCGTGAACGGCTTGTGTTGACTGGCTGGGTGTTGAGCCTAGGTCTATCAACCTAGCTTCAACCAAAGCTCCAAGCTCCAACTCCCCCACCATCACACTACACATAAAAGCTGAGCCTTCCCCATGGGAGATTCCTTCTTCTCAGACCTCTTCTCTCCTCTATCTCCAACCCCTGAATCTTTACTATCTTTCCCCACGAACGCTCCATTTTATATCCAATTCCGTAATCATGTCCAACCTTCCATCTGAGCCAGAGTTCGAGCAGGCTTACACTGGTAAGATAGACTTCACTACTGCATTATGTTTGATCGAGTTTACTGGAAAGGGCATTGTTTCGGGAGAGCAGAACTCTTCTCGTTCCCCGCCGCTTGCTTCTTCCTTCCTGGCTCTCCCGGATGAGAAGGCAATGCCTAGGGCCTCGGGGGATGTGCACAATACCAGGAATTTGTTTCAAGTGGGCAAAGCAACGAGGCTGTATTAAATCTCTCTAAAGCGACTTTCTTGTGGTTGCTGTGTCCTCATCTCAGCGGGCATACTTCGACTCATTGAAATCTCCCAAGTTCCCAAACTAACACAATCTAACCAGAGCTCGTCTCCACCCTCGAAAACTCCTCCCTCTTCGAACAACACCCCGAATACAAGACCGCCCTCAAGGTCGTCTCCATCCCCGAGCGAATCATCCAATTCCGAGTTGTCTGGGAAGACGACAAGCTCCAAACCCAAGTCAACCGCGGATACAGAGTTCAGTTTAACTCCGCTCTCGGTCCATACAAGGGTGGTCTCCGATTCCACCCAACTGTCAACCTCTCCATCTTGAAGTTCCTGGGTTTCGAGCAGATCTTCAAGAATGCTCTTACTGGGTGTGAGTTCTCCACGTGATATTCATTTGATAAAGGGAGGAAGCTGATGATTGGGATAGTGAACATTGGCGGTGGTAAGGGAGGAGCCGATTTCGATCCAAAGGGCAAATCTGATAACGAGATCCGCAAATTCTGCGTTTCCTTCATGAGAGAGTTGAGCAAACATATTGGTGCCGATACCGACGTTCCAGCTGGAGATATCGGTGTCTCTGGTCGTGAAATCGGATGGTTGTTTGGAGCCTACAAGGCGGAGACTAAGAAGTGGGAGGGTGTTCTCACCGGAAAGGGAGGAACCTGGGGAGGATCTCTCATCCGCCCAGAGGCTACTGGATTCGGTCTCGTCTACGTTCGTGGTCCCTTTTCTCCTATTACAAAAACGTAAAATTTGGCTAACACGAAGCACTAGTATGTCAACCACATGATCGAATACGCCGGTCAAGGTTCCTTCAAGGGAAAGACCGTTGCCATCTCCGGATCTGGTAACGTCGCTCAATACGCAGCACTCAAGGCTATCGAGCTTGGCGCTACTGTTGTCTCCCTCTCCGACTCCAAGGGTGCTCTCATCGCATCTGCCGAGTCCCCAATCACACCTGAGGATATCTCCACCATCGCCACCTTGAAGGTTAAGCGACAAGCTCTCACCGAGTTCAAGGGTAAACACAAGTACGTCGATGGGGCCCGACCATGGACCCACGTCAAAGTCGACGTCGCCCTCCCTTGTGCCACCCAAAACGAAGTCTCCAAGGAGGAAGCCGAGGCCCTCGTCGCCTCTGGCGCTCGCTACATCGCTGAGGGCTCCAACATGGGTTGCACTCAAGCTGCCATCGACGTCTTCGAGGCACACCGTAAATCCAACAAGAAGGAGGCTATCTGGTAT
>LLCD01000088.1:0-29767 GCA_001414355.1 Hymenoscyphus salicellus
CCTGTCAAGCCTCCGTTGTCCCAACTTTACAGGGTAATTCTTGCAAGTATTTATGCGCATTTAATCATCTGCAGGCTGGACCTTATTGGTCAGGTGTAGTATGCTCGTGAACATCTCGACTACGCTAGCCCATTATCTGCCTATCGTCGAGTAACTGGGCACTTACATAGTTGTAGAGCGCCTTCACGGCGAAGAACGAAACTACATTGTAGGCTGTGATAATGAGGGTAATAATAGCTGTGAACAATGCTAATGAGGCAGCATCGAATGAGATGGCTGATAGACCCCAAGCGGAAAGACCAAGAATGACAATAGCAACCAGAAGCTGCAACCCCCTCAGTGCAACGACTGGTATTGGCAAAGGTAGAATATGGCTAGTAGACATCTTGTTGATTGGGAGGGTTGACTTTGAAAATACAACTAAAGAATATTTTGGGTATATGGAGAACTAGCGGGAAAGGAGAAGAGACGGAAAAGACGGGAGAAAACAACGACTTATAGAAAGCCTCTCACACCGACGGCACGTTGAAGCATAAGCCATGAAACAGGCAAGAAGAAAAGTGCCATACAAACTGCCTTATGCCAAGACCAGGCACCTTGGGGTTTTATTGCTTTGCTATTCCAAAAATGGTTAAAGGGTTGAGAGCAAGGGGGTTGAGTGGTTTGACCGTGTATGATGCATCAGCTCCCGAACGCGGCTGAGAGATCATGGATCGACGAAAGAGTCGGCTTCGCCCTGGACGGGAGATAATGCAGCATATCTCCCACTCTTGAAGAATTAGATAGATGGAATTGCGCTAGAAACTCGGGTCAAACAATTGAACTGTCTCTGAAGACTTTTTTATGTGCTGGATATCGACAATATTGTAGAACAAATCGGAGGCTATTGCCGCTTGACTCAACGCCATATCAGACCCCTGAAAATCCTCTGCCGGCCGTGTTGATGCTGATTTGCTATCACAACATCACAAGGCTCGACTGGTGACTTTGTACAACAATTTCGTGTGGAGAAAGTAAAGCAGCGGCCAATTAAAGGCTCTCGAAGGACGGCAGGAGAATTTTTGTGATTGGAAACGTGTGGAGAGTGCCAGCGGAACGTGCCAACAGAGAATGTTCAGCTCGCATTTTCCAATAGCGCTTGGCGTCGATCTCGTACAAAAACGGACCTTGAATTTTAATTTCTCATCAATTTTCTTTTAATAGATTGTTGATAGAGCCTCACTTCTCGCCTGTCGGACTCGAGAAGTTGCACTCCGTACTTGTAACTTTGGTTCGGTGAGCTAAGTTGCCCTGGGTGCATCGTACGGAGTACAATTCGCTCAAAGTCTTATAGCGGGGTGGGTTTGAGACATGCTGCGCGGTAATTGACGATGGGTCCTTCTGTGTCGAGAAGTCTATCGTGTTGTGATGTAAGAAAATTGTCGGTTTGTCTCGACAAGGTCGGTCGGAACCTGACCTCACTCAGCCCCCTCATATATACAGCACGTGACTTTCAATGACACACCCCTCCTCCGAATGGTGGATTGGTTATTCTGTGAATCTGTAATAAGTTTGAAGTCTAGAAAAAGAGCATTCCCAAGTTCAAAATCCGAAACGATAACGAAACAATCTTGATACTCGTCATATTAGTCACATGACTCTACATACCTCCCGTCTTCCACCACAATTGAGGCTAGAAACAACAAGTCACGGAGTGGGACAATTGAAACCTCAGCCACCACCGAGTAAGCCATTCATAAGGATGTTATGCTTTAGTGGTCTAGAAAGGGTTTTTACTGAAACACTTTATGATATATTTTATCAAGAACCAGTCAAGATACATATTTCAAGTTTATATACATCCGTGCTTCTCAATGGAAAAACTTGGACAAGGGCATTAATTAATAATAATTGTACAGAGGCAGCCAAAGAATCACAAAAGATTAAGAACCAAGAAAATTTTCCCTCCCGGTAGGCAATGACCAAGTAATAATTAACAACGGCAGAGAGAGATAGCGACAGAATTATTTCCCGGATCAAAACCAAAGAACTCTAAGAGCCATATGGTAGCCGGGATAGAAGCAAAACATGCTGTGATAGAACCCCATTGAGCTTTCGTAATGTGTGTAAGAAGCTGTAAGAATAATGTACGCGGTTCGCGTATCCATGGTATAAGTACTGCAACTATCGTCCCCATAATGAAAGGTACGGGGCCTATAACATTTAATATTGCCACAATCCTTGCGGCAGCAGTAGAGCGTCTGTTTAATTCATTAGAAAGAAGCCCTTTCGCCTTGGGCGTCACTTTACTGTCGCTTTTCTTTGTAACAACACTTTCAAAAATTGGCGGAGGAGGCAATATCATTTTCATAGCTTCTTGGCATTTCAAAGTTGTTGGGCCCCCAGTTTCCTAGAAGAAGGTTAATCAGTTTCAAATTGTACTTGATACAACGAATAGAAAGGAGTCCCAAGAATGCCAAGGAAAAGACCCGAGAGAACATACTTGTGTAGTATAGCAAATGTTTTGGAAATTCTTCGCTGCTTCCTAGGCTGCTAGTCTAGTGGCTAATTCAGACATTTGTGCACCTCTCAAGGTTGGTGCGATGAGAGCAGTGCTTATCAAAAGTCCTAGTATTCCGACAATCAAAGCAGCAAGTGGGTTCCAAAAGACTTTTTTGAGCTGCTGTCAGCGCGACAGTCTCGCTTCCTCGTTTGCTCTCGCTGGTGATTTGTCTCCCGATGAGGCACCCTGCCAATCCTCTTCGGAATCCGAATCACTCTCATCAATTGACGCCGCAGTTTCTTCGTGACTTGGGGCTGCGCTCAAAGTGAGAGGGTTGAGAGGTAATAGCTCGGTATCTTCGTCTTGGTTGTGTGGAGGGGGCGGAAGGGGAACAACAACAATAGAAATATCCATGTTACAACGCAACATATAAGGCCTACTCACAAGACGAATTCCTCATCTTTCAAGAGGAAGATGGTATAAATACGTTCTAGAAAAAGGTCGAAAATTTCCTTCTTTTGGGTCTGAGTAGAACGAGACTTTTTGGACCACGCGGAGTTGGTTGATGAACGAATAGGCTCTCATTTCTCAACCGAAAAGCAAATACATTTCAGTAGATATGCCTTGGATGCTCTTGATGACAATATTTTGCCAAGGCATATGCCGCAACCCAATTTTTAAACAAGGAACTGCTAGCCCAGCTCAAACCGACTTTCTCGACTCGCTATTTCGCCAAATTCAAAATCAAGGATTGATTTTAGTCCGTTTATTTTACTTAATTGCTAGTTTCCTATTTAAAGGTATGTGCACTTGCAGAAATATGCCTGTAATTGCTTTAAATCAGTCCAGGATACTAAGCATTGTTTGAGAAAAGGTTGAAAGATCGAACACTTTGCCAAAAAATAAGCGAAGAGAATGCTCAGAGATCTACTAGAGTGATAGTAAACACACACAAGTGTACATATAGTAATGACAGAGTTTCTCGTAAGCGAGACGCAGTAAATTCAAAAATCGTATATAAAGTAAGACCAAAAAAGACTCAGCAAACATCACCAAATCATCACGAAATCCTATCAGATCGTCGAAAACTCCACTCATATTTTTTCCTTCTCTTCCGTCGACTAGAGTACAATTTTGAACCCATCCTCCATAAAATACCTAAGGCACATCACTTAAACCCATGACAAACTCTTGCTTGCAACCTGCTCATATAAGACTGTACCCACTACCCCTTTCCATTTGAGCCCAACGTATACTCGTTTATATGATTTCGATGACACCCCAATTCTCGTCCCCATGCTCTATGAAGCGTATAAAAGCATTGTCAGCTGCTATGTGATTGATATCCTCAACAACAGTTTTCAGATGATTCTCTGACTTGGATTCATTCTGGGGTTTCTTGATTAAAAGCCACCAACTCTCTTGTATCGAACCCTCGTATTACCAGTTGGTACAACGAGAAGACCTAATAGCTTCTGGTGAAGTGAGACATCATGCTCATACGGTTTGAAGAATGGTAGCATAAAGACACTTTGGTCGCAGTACTGCCACTTGTCCACGGATACCAGGCAGAGTTTTCCTGCACCCCATAAGTCGGAAGTTCGAGGCTTGCACTTCTCCTCTGGCACTAGTTTCCCTTGCCTTGAAATAACAAATTTACCTGCAGGAGATTCCTACAAGCCAATGAAAGCGAACCTCCGCTAATTTGACCAAGGCGATCTTCACCAATGGATACAACATGCATACTCAGAACTTTAACTGACAGCTTGTTTGGCTGTGATATGAAGGCATCGTTTAGTTCAACTCTTCGGTTACCCCCCAAGGACGAAGCCCAAGACCAACTTGGGGTTGTGTATATTTCTTCATCCATTACTTCTGTAATCGGCGGTCCACTTCGCCACCAAAGAAGCTGGGATTCGGGGTTGCGTTGCCAAATTCCTGCGACACAAGTGTCCTGAATCTGTTCTTCAAGCTTCCTCATGATTCCAGATAATGCCACAAGAATATCTGTACGGTACGTCAATTCGCAATTGGTGTAAAGAGTAACAATGTTGCTCTAGTGGAGGGGGAAATGCCCCTTGTTGAGGTGGATGTTTACGAGAGCTTCCTTTGCAGGGAGGCCTCGGGGAAAGCTTTCGCAGCAGGTGCGAGTGTTGCATTCCCACAACAACTGCGCATCTGAGAAGTGCAAAGTCCGAGAAGAGAGTAGTCGTTCTTGGAGCACCCACCCACGTCGAGCTAGTACACGCCCGCCTGTTGAATCGAAACACATAGAACTCGGCACCACTTCAAGTGCCTAGCGGTGTAAAAATCCGTCTTTCTCTGTGGTAGATTCAACTTGAATCTCTCCACCTTACCACGGGTGGGAAAACAGCCATCACTTCCGTCTTTGGCCGAGGAAGCAGCGATTTTGACGTAGGAATTTCCATAACCGTCGCTCATCGTAGTGGACTCTTTTCTCCAGTCAACAGGGTCGTCTTGGATGATGCATAGGGAGTCGATCCAAAGGTACTCTACCCCAAGATGCCTTGAAATGAGGATGGCATCTCGAAAAGTCTTTGGTAGCAAATCTTGATTGATACCTTGTTGAAATCTGTCTAGCGAGCTTCTCGTGAGCTTGTAGCCGACTCCTTTCGAGCCCCAGGAATGGCTTAAAGCGGCATATCTGATGGGCCGTGAAAGGCCATCAGTTCTACGAAGTCTTATACATCCTGGTCGAACCTCCAACAATCTTGTAGGCAGCTTGATGTTGCTTTTAGGCGGCTTCATACAATTATGCTCCCTATCGCACTTCCGGAGCCAGTGAAGTGCTGGATCTAGGGGTTTATCTGGAAGGACATCCTCATCGTATGGATCTTTTTTTCATCTCAGCTTTGAACACCAAATACACGGATTTCTGTATAGGGAAAGGAGAAAAAAACACCAAATGGATACAAGTTGAATGCTGATTTGATGAGGTTTTTTTGTCCCGGTGGTGTCCGTTGAAAAGTCCGCAGTAAAAGTGCGTCCCTGTGTCCAAAATCAAGTAAAGTCCCAATATGCCAGTCTTTACCGTCGTCTGGCTCAGTCTTATAGCATTCCAATATCATTCTCTCGCAGAGTCTGCAGCCTTCAGATAATGCCTGAGCTAGCAGATTTATAGTAGCCCAGTGTGGAATTTCTACCGAAGGAGAACCATCTCCAGGACTGAAAGAGAAATCTTGGCATCCTTTCTTAAATCTTGAGCTGGTTGGACGCATACTATGCTTCCATCGTGAAATGATTTCCCAGTCTTGCTCAAGACCAACGCAGTGGCGTCGTTCGCAGGACGAGTTGTCTTGAGCCAAGATTTCCATAAGTACTGATTTCGAACTTCTTCATCGGCGTCCTTGATACCAGAGAGTGAGTCACCTTCTTCCTCGTAAGGCGAAGCCTCATCACGGTCGTGGTTACGGGGTTGGGGCAATTGAGCAACACCAGACAATCCCATGTTGAAAATACAAGAGTTTGTCTCTGTTCTCTAGTCTTGTAAAATATGAGACTAGTATAGAGCATAACGACTTCAAACTGCACACATTCTCTGAAAATAGGTTGGAGTGTGCGTGAGGAAGGCACAGCATAGGTCATCTATGTACTCCGTACATCATGGGTCGATGAACGCATATATATCTAGACAATCTTCTCCAAAATCCTCAACCCCCGCCATCCATCTTCGAGGATGAAGTTGTGTGTATATAGGATGGAGAGGGGAGTTTATACACTCTAGGAATGATTAGAGGTCTGGGGGTCGTACTTTCCCCTCTCAACCTAGACTCCCAGAGAGCTCGTCAGGTGGGGGAGGGGGACGAGGTCAACTGCGAGGGCGACCTCATCCCTCACAATAATGGCCGCGCGACCAGAGGCGGCTAGTCCTGTTGAGGGCCGATATCCAGGTCGTTCAACCTCCCGACCTTGACATCTAACCCCCCCCCCACCTGCCAAACTTTAATTCTCATTGACTCTATATTTGCGGAAGCGTTACAGTGAGTTGCGTGTTAAGCTTGAATTTGGCTCTTTTTTTATAATCCGAGCTTTTTTGAAAAAAGGCCGAAATTCCCCTCTTTCTATAAGTAGTTCTAGTATTACTCGACAACAACACATGCTACAGAGCTCTAGGTATCGATAAGTAGAAGGTGCATGTACTATCTTCAACTCTATAAGCTTTCTAGGTAGAAAACAGACAACTATTTTTCTGCTCTCTTTTTTGTAGGGTCTTGGCAGGCCCTGTAAAGCTCAACAGAGAAGGTGAAAATTTCCCTTTGTCTCAAGAAAAGGGGGAGTTATCTATTCCTTATATAGTACTTGTAGTATATAAGTTAGAGTAGTAAAAAGTAAGAAGAAGGGATAAGTAGATATAGGGCTTCTTTCTAGCTAGGTCTTGTCTCTTTTTGACGACTTTTATTTTTTGTCTTCTAGAGAAAAGAAGGAAAATCTAACAAATCAAAAAAGCTCGGATTACAAAAAAAGCAGGCAAATTAAAGCTTAACTCGCAACTCACAGTATTCCCTTCTTACATCGTGATATCTAGGGGAAAATCATAAATGGCACTCCGATGGTAAATGAAACAGAGGGAAAGTTCATTTTGCAAGAGTTTCGAAGGTCATGGATGGACGCAAATTCGGGCTTTATACTACTCGGAAACTCTGGTAACGATTTTATATTGTTTCTACTGCCATTGAAAACTACAGTCAATCTCTCAAACAAACTTGAAGTTAATCTTGATCGTCTTTGATATATAACTTGTATCTCATCTAAGCTCGTATAAATGACAAAGCTTTTTTATCATAACCAGGGCTCAACTTACTAGAATATATTATCACTTACTCCCACGAATCCCCTCAGTATATAAACTCGCACTTTACAGGAGACCTATTTTCATTTAGCACACTCTTCAGATAATGGATGCACAGCTCGAAGAAGACGATGCTGGTTTAATTCAAACACTACTTTGAGCTTTTCTATAGTCGAAGACATAATCATAATTGAATGCTCGATATCGCATCGGGATATTGATGAAATCTCTATCAAGGCCCTGAAGGAAATATTACAGCATTTCCAGCTGATTTTCAGGTCCAGTAAACACTCGCGATCCTTGTCGCATACCCAAGCAAACCAATTCCAATGGTTCCCGAGTCCGTTGGTTTTAACTAAACTCTCAACAATTCCATTCATAGAATTTGATGTGATCTTCAAAAGCTGTTGAGTCTTCAAAAAAAGTACGACATCGGGGACACAATGGTGGCGCATCTGCAATGGTTGAAAGCGTGGGTTGGTCGTCTTCAAGAGGTGATGTAGTTCGTGGTAGTAAGAGCGGTGACTGATTATATGATTCCATTCTAGGAGGTGAAAGTGGATCGAGCGTGCTTTGTGCAAATTGTGGGGATTCTGGGGGTAGTGCCTATTGGGGTGGTACCTCTGAAGGTGGTGCGCTTGAGCGCATAGGCCATTGAGAAATGAGCATCTCTACAAATGTATGCTCCTCGCGGGGTTCTTTATGCTCACTCCCCGCTTCAATCCAAACTTTCTTCTCCTCTATAGTAGACTTTGAAGCCTGTTCTAGCACTATTGTTTCTGATGATTTACGAAACGGATGGGCAAGCTCAAAGTCTCGTATCAATGCTTGGCTTTCATCTTCAGACGCCTTTGAGGCAAAAGGCTCAGTTCTCCCAGACCAAAGCTCCTCTGCGCTATCAAGCTTTTTCTGTTCGACAATTCTCCTCCTCTACTTTATGTCGTACCTTTGCTAGCAAGGATAAGTCCGCTTCAGAGTGTTGGTTGTTTTGGAAGGGATTGTGTGACGGTCGAATACGTTTCTTTGAAGTCACAAGCCGAACGCATTTGAAAAGCGCATTATCGTCTTCTGCAATTTCGGTGGAGTCAATCTTCCGTTTGAGAGATACTGGAGCAAACTTGCTCGGTCGTTTAGGTCCAAAAGATTACCCTTGGAACGAGTGTTTACCGAACTTTATATTTTCTGGTGCCGGAGGAGAGATGATGGGAGGTGCATCAATATCTATCATCTCTGTTATACGTCGATACCACATACCGCAACCAGTACTAAAAGGGGACAGTTAGCTCATTGATCTTAGACTAAGAGTAAAGATTGCAAACCATTGTAATTCGGAATTTTGGGGCTGATTGGATATCGCATGACAACTCGGACACGAGTTCAACATGGTCTCTTTAGCCTGGTCCCCCTTTTTCGTGAAAATGAAGCTCATAGCAATCCTTTGACCTGGCAGAAATGCGCATTCCCATGGACGGCTGCGTGTTATTTCTCTTCTTGTGGTATGTTCCTGGAAGATAAATTCACTGTTTTGTACTTTTCCTGCTCCTTGAACATTTTTGAAGCGTAATCGAAGTATAACGTCGAACGCATCCCATGAGTTGACGAAGTCCATGTGTACTGGCAATATTCTTCCAATTGCATCTTCCAAAATGAAAGGTTCTCGAAACATAGTCCTCTCGAAATGGCTTGGTAGGACTCGTTGTATTGCAACAACTGCTTCGTATGTCACCATATTTGTTCGGAATATCTTATTCATCATATTTTTCAATTCTACTCCAAGCTGGCGGAACCACTCAAGTCGCAGACTATCCGTCACCTTCGTAGCAACGGCAGAAATCAGCGTGTTATTCTCTCTCAAACGTTCCTGGACATCCACGATAAGGACGGTTTGTTTCTACATCTCGCTTTTGGCATTCCTTTCCGAGTTTCTGCGACGGGAGGTGAGTTTCTTACCGTTGGCTGTCATTTTTTGTCTATAACAAAAGTCAATGGCCATGTTTTAAATGGACTAAAAAGGAATTGTCAGGATGGCGAAACCTACACGCTCCAAGTCGCAAGTAACATATTAATCGACTAACTGTGAGCGCTGATCTGTGCCCTGAACTTCGAAATATCTCCGCTTTGCATCACTTGCCATTGGATCTTTCGGGAGGCATCACGAAAGATACTCCCAGAACCAGCTGTACTGAGACTTGGTGCATACTTCCTGACCCTTTCAAGAAAACCAACAATGCAGCTTCGGCAATCTTCTACGCTGCGACGAGCAGTTTCGTGCAAAGCATTCAGTTCAGGCGTATCATCACGGGTTCTGGAGAGCAGATCAATCTGTAAGAGAGATCTCTCAAGTCCCAGAGCTCTCTGACGATTTCTTGATACTCAGAAGAGGGTCCCCTGCTGCTGTTTAGAGCCTCAACCAAGTCTTTAGCCAAAAGACAGATGCTTATAATGCCACCAACAGAACCGACACCGATAGGCATTGCAATGGAAAATAGGTTTGTGGTCTCGAAAACATGGCAATGAATGATTTCAACGAAATATAATTAGCGAGGTAACACGGCTGGGCTGTATTTTTACCGCGCGCGATTTCGGGCAGTGCATCGACGCCACAGCTCAGAGCTGCAATATCCTTGTAATGTACAGTTGGAATCCATTGCCAATTTCGCTCACCGAACCCGGTCTAAAATGGTGTATATTGCCTCGTGATTGCTAGGAGAAAGCCAAGGTTTAATTACTCTACTTTTCTGCGACCCTCAGTCTTGTGAAATATGAAGAGAGCGCTCTCCGTGACCTATTTGACTAAGGACTGTTTGAAACAGTCTGAGGCAATTATCAAAAACCACGAAACTCGACCAACACTGTTTGAAGCGCCGGTCTACAACCAAAGAACGGATCGTAATTTGCGTAGACCCCTTTCCCTTTATGACGAATTTCGAAAATAGACTAGGGATTACCCTCGTCTCATTCTGAGCTTTGGAATAACCTCCAAAGCAGCAGCAACTTCCTGAAACAGTCTAGCTCGAATTCTTTTTTGCCAAATGACAATCCGCTTCGTGAACAATGACCCTCCAAAATCCCCGGAGAAGACCGAAAAGAGTTTATCGCGATCAATAAGTCTACAAATGCTCCAGTTATACCCCCAAAAATCTCGTACACGTTCTCCTAGCGGCCGTATGAGCACGACGCAGATGCGAAGGAAATAGCTAAGGTGTCGACTAACGATCAAGATCTCAGAATCATGTATCGCTGACACCAAGTTGCGGGTTTCGCTTTCCAACAACCATATCGAGAAGATTAAATTGAAACTGCATTTCAAACTTTGATAGGAGGAATGGGAATACAAAAGCGAAGAGGGTGTGCCATGGAATTATATATTCACTTATAGGTTAGTTGCCTAAACAGCTTTAATAAGATCGACGGCCCATAGAGAACACGAGAAAGTCAAAGGGGGAAACCTACTTATTTGAGCTGAAATACTTGCTCCAAGGAAGGGGTGTTATTCAATCCGACTTTGGTTAACCAGGTAGAATCCACAACCATTTTTGCTCATCAAGCTCTCCCAAAAATCTTTCTAGGAAAACTCCAGAGTTTAAGTCAAGAGAAGGGACATTCAGAATTGGGAATAGTACCTCCATTACAAATAGACTCGCACCGTTATTTGGCTTTCTGCAGGCTTCGGTCTCACAATTTATCTGGTGATTGCTCTTTGTGACCTACTACTTGTATGGATAATAGAACAGTATATACTTGTCACGATTTCTTCGAAACCGTTCGAAAGAACCACAATACAGACTTCGTAATTCTTCTAAGCCCGACCGAGAATAGTTTGCACGATAAGATAGAAGTTGAAGAACAATGATGGAGAAAGAAACTTCATATGTGTTTTACGCAAGCATAACATTGTCACAATGCCGAAAAGGGTTGGGTCCAAGGAATTCGACAGAGAACTCGACCTTTTCTGGTATGCTGAATAAAGTGAAATCCTCCACACAGCTTATAGATCTGCATAGTATAACGATGCTAGGCATTCTCGACCTATATAGTCTCATTGGACGAGAAAACACCTGGATCATAGATACATTTTGGAATTTAGAACAATATAGGGATTGAACGGAATATCAATCCAAAATATAGGACACAAGAGATAACAGAGATAGTACGTAAATCCAGCAAAGCAAAAGAAAGTAGACCAATAAAAAAAGCGGTCAAAGAAATAACGGCCTAAGAAATAACGGCCTAAGAAGCAACAGCCGACGAAATAAACCAAAGAATCCTATTCGTTATAAGATTTAAACACAGCCCAGATAAAATTACTACGCTGAAAACGCAGATGAAAAATACACCAAAAAGGGTCTCAGTAGGAAATAGAACAGACGAACAAATTCCTACAGCACATGCAGAAGGAGCCGACGTAGCTGCTTCCATATAAAGCCAGATAAATGCTAAGACGGAAGTCGGAAAAAATAATGATAGAAGGAATATGTTTACCGATGCTGGCAAACAATACAACCTTCTACCTAGCATTGTAACCAAAAAAGAGAATGGTAAAAGCAGGATTTTCACCTAGTCCACATATATGTGGTATCGCGGGAAGAATCTTCTTGCTATTGTAGCAAGATAGATGATGAGGATCATAATGGCAAGTGTTATTTCCAGGACCGCTGGTTTTGACATGTACTACTAATCCAAGAAAACAATGGGGTGCAGTGGTCCTTTGTTAGGGGGAGTTCGTTTGACATTTGAAAGCGACTGTCCGTCTAACTTCATGAGAGCAACACTTTCGAATAGTGGCGGAGGAGGTAATATCATGTTCATAGCTTTTTGACATTCAGGCGTTGTTGGGTTGCCCAATGCCTGCAACTACTTTAGTTGTTAGATTCAAATATGAAAGGCGAGGAGAAACACGCACTAGTCTCCTTCTTAACGTATGGGGAAACGAGTAGACAATTGGAATTTCCAATTCTCGATTCTTTTGAGTGAAGGAGGAAGGTGTACGATGAGACAACGCACCAAGACCAAAACTCTAAAAGTACTGAGTAAGAACGCACCTGATCGCTTTGGCAAATTTCCCGGAAATCTTTCGCTGCTGTCCAGGCTGCGATATCGGTAGCCGACTTGGACGATTCAGCGCCCCAGAAGTTGGTTTGACCAAGGTTGCATTAAAACGAACCCCAGAACGCCGATGATAAAGGCGAAGAATGATAAGTGTTTGTACCTCCATAACAAAGTCATGAGCCGCTGCAAACGTGATAGTTCTGCTTCTCTCTTGCCTGCTAGCAGGCTCGCTGCCGGCGGTGGTTCATCTCTCGATGAGGCGTCATGCCAAATCTCATCTGCATCCGAGTTATCTTCTGAATCGCCATCTGGAGTTGGTGATAAAGCAATATCGTCAAAGGACGAGAGCTCAAGCGGCTGAGGTGACGGAGGGAGAGCAAGGCTGGTAGGGGAAGGATCCATCTTGGAACACAAGGCTGGCGTTCCTTCCAAGGACGCGTAGAAATTTCTCGATACGAAATGGAATAGAACATCAACACAAGCTGGCAGCTCTTTGAAGTTTGATCGAGGTGCGCGGCTCTGGATGCAAGGCTTTCCGCGGGGCACACCGAATTCGGGCGATGAATGAATGAGCTTGTGACGATAGTAAACCTGCATGGTGACAAACTTATCTCAGGCCAAGATAAAAAGCAATTACAAAATACAAGTATGTCTCTGCCATTGCATTGCTGGTACGAAATAGCAGACGCACTTGAAATCTGTAGAGTGTTGCTCTCCGCGCATCTCTACGCCCATTAGGAATTATAATGAAAAGAATTGTTCGAGATTGGAGAACTGGACACTTGGCTCGCTTGTCCTATCAATCAAGACCACCGATTGTCTGAGAGCATTTGAAATAACAAAATAGAAGAGTACCAGAGAGTAATAACTAACCCTGTCACCTGGAGATTCGGTCTTTCTCACTTTGAAATCTCTCGAGTCCTTGGAGGAAATGATTTGAGATTGTTGACCTCGAAAGGTTACCCAGGCTTTGTAATCTCCCTCCACCAAGCCCGAATCTGGCGGGAGAGGAGCGAATGAGCCTTTGAACCAAATAAAGAGATACTCCGTAAGAAACAAAAGCCCAAGTACATTTCTGAAGTAGCAGATGCACTTACAATCAGCACCTAGAAGTTTGATCGTTTTCCTGAGGACTCAAGTCCGATTCGAAGAATCAAAATTTTCTAAGCTGATCTTAGGTGACGAGACTTCGTGAGACCCTCAACTAAAAGCGAGGAATGAAAAGGGGATACTCTAGTGCACGCTAGCCTATAGTACTAATCCTCTTTCAGACATTTCCATCTTTTGTTGCACATCGCACCTGTCGGCCAGTTTCCGGTCGACATTACCATCAACCTTGCACCCAAATATCTGAACAACAACGCTTTTGTACGACATACCGTGGGAGCGGAATTAAATATCAGGTCTTCCTTCTTCCATGTCAACTTTCTGTATATTTTTCCAATGGCGTTGTGTTGAGATATACTTAGTTGAAGAAATTGAAGGTGTTGCGACCTGCAAAAGCACTCCCGCGGGGTGATATCTGGGTCACGTGTCGTGTCCAATGTTGTGAAAGGAACAGTTCTTCATAAAGGATTTTGGCCTAGTAAATGAATTTCAAGAAAGAAGATATATTCGTCGGTCTTCGGTTTCTAGGATTGGACAAGCTTTCCCCATATTATGTGCTTGCTACCACGTGACTCACCTCCTTCTACCTCCCAAAATCAAAACACCAAGATAACTAGATCTCGATCCACGGAGAATACAAACAGAATCTCTACGTAATCGACATCTAGATCCGCCATGTAACCGAGTACAACAAACATGTAGAATGCCAAAATAGGTTAGTCAAACACACCCACTGAGTGATTTTTCGCAGCATTTTAATTGGAGCTCTGCATGAGATAGCTAACACAGACATACCCCCCTGGAGTAAGCGCGAACCACTCCTCTCACTCGTTCCCCCCTTCGCCCCCTTCTCCGTATTTCTTGAGACAAGAGGACCAACTCACCTTCGACAACTCCCCAATCTACACCATTTCTTCCAACCTACGATCTTTCAAACCAAAGGTATATATATCTATCTACAAGTAAGTATATAGAGTAAACATTAATCAACGCGCAGCCCAACCTCAAACCCCACACCCCATACCAACTTCAAAATGCCTTCCATCAACGAGCAACCAGCGCAAGTCATGGAGCAAATGACCGTCGAAACTAGCAGCATCGAGACAACCCAACCAGTAGGTTTCCCATCCACATCCCCATTCTCATCTCCATTGAAACCCTAACTAACATCTCCAGACCTCCGCTCCAGAAATGACCAGCGAAGTCAACATGCGCGGAGGAGAAGAAGCAGGCTGCGACTGCTGCTGCTGCGGCTGCGAGGAGTCTTGCTGCTAAACCCCCATCGCCAAACCCTCGAATCCGATCCTCACTTTCGAACGCGATCACTATCTACACGGAAAACTGATGGATACATGACATATGGGATGAACGACGGATACGCTGGGAAATCGACAGGATGAACGACTCGTTATTTTCTGCTGCCCGTTGGGTGTGGCCAGGTGGTCAGTCGTAGCTAGCTTCAATCAACCGTTCATTCAAATCAATCGTTCTCTCAATCTCTCAACCTAAAACTCTCCTCGATCCCCCATCTCAGTGATACACAAACTAAGCAACAAACATCTACATCCAATTCCTCCAACAGCCCTAGAAAACCAAGCTTTACACCCCTAATCTTGGCCCCTTGGCTCCCCTTGGCAACCCCCAAATCCCCCTATCTTACTGGGCCCAGCACCCCAGGAGTCAATCTCCGTCCTTGGCAGCATACCCGCCGCAAAGCTTAGTACCTCGCCCAGAGATGGTCAGCGTAGATCAGATGCCGTCAGATGTAACGTCTTTCAGCTAGACCACTCAAATCCTTCTCACTCTCTCGATCATTTTCATTTAAACTCGCAAACTCCCACTTCGTATTCCCCTCATTTTCTTCACCGACTTCTTGAAGGGAAGATGCGGTGAATAAAACTCATCCAATTACCCGGACAAAATCTGACACGCAGCGGTGTTCACCGAGTGGCGCAGTGGAAGTGTGTGTTGACTGTGCGGATTATGTGTCCATTTGTATTACATAACGGGTTTCGATAAGGAATATCCATCCACGGGTAGGGTTGGTCTCAGTCGAATAGAAATTGGAACTTGCTGAGCTGGTCTGGATCTTAATACTACCCCAAGTAAGACAATTTGATTAATTTGGAAAGGGGTAAAGACTGGGCCAGTTTAGTCGCAGCTACGACTCGTCAATTCTAGAACCTGAAAACTCAAACAAAGGAATTATTTAGTAAACACGAGCAACTTCAAACATACGAATCTCGTTTTCAATGATTTTAACTTTTTTCTCAATTTGGTTTGGTTTGCCATATCTCTCCCTGTTCATCTTCATCTCCATCCTCCATCTTCATACCAAACCAAACCAACAAATAAACGAGCTCGCTCATGGCGCCCCAAAGGAACACGTCTAGCTCAACCGGGTATCGTACAATATTCAACAAACTTCACATGCTCCCTCCAATGTCTCTCGCCCAAAACGCCCTGCAGTCAAGAAAAGTGAAAATACTGTATTGAGAACAAATCATCTGTCGCACCCCTTGATTCAATGGTAATCCCCCTCCCCCACACACAAACGCCAAACAAAATGCACATGCTTCTACTTCTTTTTTCTCTCTTCTTCCTCATAAACCAGATACACTGCGGCTGCGAGTCTCAGATGCTCGTCTCTGCTCTCGAAACCACTCCTGCCCTTCATCCATCTGCTCCCTAAATCTCTTCGCCCGTGCAAAAAGCTCTTCGTCGTCCTCGTTTGTGTACGATCTCTTGCGTCGTGGTTGCAAGTCAGCATCCATCACAGCCTGGGCTCTCCTCTTTAGAGCTTTCGTGTGCTCATCCCCCTCAATGCTCAACCGGAAGTCTGGCTCGGGATAACTCTTGCCTGGGACGCTATATGCCATTGATGATGAGTATCGTGAGCGAGGCGGTGTTTGTGGTGTCTGTGGTCTATCAAATGCCTCGTGTGAACGCTTCGACTTGAGTGTCTTAGGGGTTTGTTCTTGGACGAATTGCTCGTATGCGTTATACTTGTGCTTGAATTCCTCGTATGAACGCTTCTGCTTGAGTAGGTGTGCGCCCGCGACAGAAGACGCCAATGAAGTCACATTAACGGGCTTCGAGATTCCCCTCGCCTTCAATCGAAAGTAGTCGGTCTGGACACCGCTAACTTGTCGTTGCTTCTCGTCCTTGGCTGGATCGTACTTGCCCATCAGAAGGGATCGAGAACCGCCAGCCAAATATGAGGGATCGGACAAAATCGTACGGCGAAATGGATCGTCTGATTTACCTCGCTTATGAGTCGAGCTTGAGCTTGGTTTCGAGACTTTATCCGCTCGTCGTCGCTTTTTGACGTTTAAAACGGGTTCCTCGCGCACAATTGACTGAAGCTGTTCATCCCGATCATGAACACCATCCAAGACACCCGTAGCACCAATAAGACTCCCCATATCCCCCATACTGTCCAGACTCTCTCGCATACGATGGCTCTCTCGCAGACGAGCTCCACCGGACTTAGCCGTTGCCTTGAACTCCTCCACGACATCCAGTGCTGCTTTCTCTTTAGCTCTTTCAAATCGGCGGCGACGGAATTCCCTTCCTCTTCGCTGCATCAACAGATTATAGGTCGCAGTTCGCCATTGGTTGAAGTACTTGGTGGCAATGAAGCGATATCTGAAAGCATCTGCCTCCACTTTGTCCGAATCATCCTTTTCTAGCTCCTTTCGCTGAGCCTCTTCTATTTGAAATGTTTGGACAGCTTGCATCAAGATTTCCTCAACGTTGTATGATACAAATTGATCAATAATTCCATCCTCCCCAAGGGCCATCCAGTTGGTAAGACCATTGAGCTGTGCTTCGCGACCATATGGGTGAGGCTTCAGTACCACACTCAAGGCATTGGAAGACGTGGCTTCTTGGGTTCCAAGTCCGAATTTTGGAGAAGCACTTGGTGTGCTGGTCACACTTGGCTGAAGAAGCGATGAAGGAACTTCCTTTGGTGGCACTTGTGCAGGCAACGAAAGAGGGGATGAAACTTTTGGGGTGAAAGCTTGTGTTTTACCGAGAGGTGGAAACCCCTTTTGTCCCGCGATTTGAGATGAGTTGCCCGGTCCAGTAGCCGTTGGCGTTGTTGGCTTTGGTGGAGCTGGGAAGAACGAAGGTGCCTTGGGGCTCTCAGTCTGCGGAGAACTCTGCGGAGCACTTGTCAGAGATGAACCAAAGGTTGGAGGGGTCGGTCCATTTCCGGTCGAAGGCGTGGTAGGCTTTGGTGCCGTAAAATCGAACACCGAGGGAGATTTGGTGGTTGCAGTTGGTTTTGGAGGTTCCTTGCGGGTCACATCCGAGTTTATGTTGAAAGTAGAGACCGAGGGAGTCAACTTTGACTGCAAATTTGCACTGGTATCTGGTGAATCTAGCGGGGTTGGAAAGAATGACGAGGGCTTAGAAGCGGTGCTCGATGTTGATTCCAGCGGCTTTGGAAAAAACGACGAGGGCTTGGAAGTGGTGGTTGATGGTGTCTCTGACATAGTCCCAACAGGAGACACGGGAGCCTTTTGCGAGAATAGATCTCCGAAAGGCTTTGGAGACGACATTCCGTTATTCAAGATAGATGTTGTAGGAGTAGCAGTGTCCACCTTGGTAGCTTCAGTTGACGAGTTCGTAGAGGGAGAAAAGCTGGGAAATTTCGGTGCTGTCGTCGTGGTGGTCGTGGTCGGAGCGTCTGCGGTCTTAGGAAGCACTGGTGCCTCTGGTTCGGTCTTTTCGTCAGTCACGAATAAGCCCTCTTCTTCCTCGCTAACTTCAGCTTCTGAAGTTTCATCGAACACATTCTTGTCGATGGCTTCTGGTAAAGTGTGGTTTCCACGTTTGCATTCGACAAGGCTGTATGAATGAGCTTGCTTTGCAGGGGGATGAGGATCTTTTATTCCTTCATCCGACTCAAAAGATAAGATGTCCTCTCCATCAACCTCATCAAATCTCAGACCATATTTCTCACCAAAGTCAATGATATCATTCTCGTCGTCAAATCTCAGGAATGCATTCAACTTTGACAATGTCCAGTCCTTGGTCTGATCTCGCTGCTTGCGGTATGAAGTGAGTATCGTCTTGAAGATGGACTTTCGCACAGAGTTGAAATGAATTTCTGCAAAACAAGCCATTGTGTACGAGACTTGCTTGTCTTCCAGAATGGTGAAGAATTTTGCAAATGAATTGGGTGCAATATCGGTCGCTGTTTGAGGTACAAGGGGGCCTCGTGGATCCCAGACATTCTGTAGTGCTTCAACCAGACTGATGGCGATCTGTATTTCGTCCGAGTCTCTGAATACCTTAAATCCCCAGTTTGATACAGCTTGGAGCATTCCTGGATCTCGAGCGTTTAAGATGGCATGATAAGCTCTGAATTCGCTCTCATTCTCGCAAGTAATACCCTGAGAACCGCAATCAGTGTATGATTGCATCAGAGAAATCAGAGATTTTGATAGTTGTTCCACTTCTTGCTGCTCTGAGAATTCCTTTGCTGCCACTCCTTCCTTCGACATCTGATGCAGTGATATGACATGGAATCGGGCGGTACGTTCCAAGCAATACACATAGTCAAGCATTTCCTCAGAATTCATCGAGCTACACTGGAAAACGAAATCGCGACGGATTGCGCGTGTGCGATCCCACAGAAAAAGGTGTACCTTGGGGAGATTATCGTCATCGTCACCCAGAACGGACTTGAGGAGGTAATCCAGAGTTCTTCTCAAGCATCCTGGTGATCTCACATCCATTGGTAAAGGTGCATCTTGCCCAGCAGCTGATCTCGCCATTGCCTTGATCATTTTATGGGGAGCCACGGCGCCATTTTCAGTTTCCTCCACTTTCCAGTCGCGTTCGTATATTCTGGTAGCCATTTCGAAGTCTGGACACATCGTTTCGCAAATACCCTTGAAGTCAATTGCTTCGCTGAGCCTCTTGGGTTTATCTGGGTCGTCAAATTGACCCGCCCGAATCAGACTCACACGAACTTCGCTCCGATATGGCTTTGACGCTCTCCAATATACTTCAATTGCTGACTTAAACTTTGGATCGCCGGGGCTAGGTTTTGGCCATGTTGGTGCTATAACTCGATCTTTGCGGAGGGTCTCATAAATCTCCTTTGCGAAAGCACTACTATCGACATTGATGCTGGTAGGTGTCGCCTGAACTGGTGGGTTCGAGAACAGGGATTTCTGAGCTGATCCATTTGTCGCAGTCTTGCTGAAAGCATTATTCGGTGTGCTCGAGGAAGATGAAAGGCTGGAGGGCTTCGAGGATCCAAAACCATTTGATGTACCGAATCCAGTCTGAGACGAAGCGGGGAGAGGCTTGGATGCCGTCGCAAAGGGATTGTGGGCTGGCTTTGAAGTTGGCTTGGTTTCTGCAGTTGTGGATGCATTGCTCTTGACCCCGAAAGGTGAGGACGTTGCTGAAGTTGCTCCGAATATGCTCACCGATGGCTTTCCGAAAGGATTGTTCGCAGATTTCGCAGAAGGAGCGCCAAATTTTGGTGGCGGTGTTCCATTCGGTGTACCTCCGCTCGATGGCTTCCCGAAAGAGTTATTTGCAGGTTTCGCAGAAGCTCCATTCGATGCGCGCGATGGCTTTCCGAAAGGATTGCTCGCAGATTTCGCAGAAGGAGCGCCAAACGTTGGTGATGTTCCATTCGGCGTACCTCCATTCGATGCGCTCGAGGGCTTTCCGAATACGCTCGTAGCTGGTTTGGTCGAGGATGGTTGCGATGGAGCACCAAATGGGTTACGAGGAGGGGTTCCATTAGGTGTAGTTGAAGGCGCTCCAAATATGCTCGAGTTGGGGGTTATTGTAGCTTGTGAAGGAGCTCCAAATGGATCGGGTTTGGGCGCATCTTGCTTTGCAGCAAAAGGGTTGACAACAGGAGCAGATGGAGCACCAAAGGCGGATACTGGCTTCTTCGCATTGTCGAATGGATTCCTCGAAGCCGTCGACGGCGCCCCGAAGGGATTCATCTTGTTTTCGGTGGGAGAGACAACGGTGAGAGAGTCGGTGGTGGTCGAATCTGCAAATCGAACCTGCTTGGTATTGGTGGGAGCTTTCCCGCGCCCTCTCAAATTACCACCGCCTCGCCCTCTTGATACTGATGAGTTTTCTCGCTGCGCGCGTTTTGCGGCGTTCTCGAGTCGCTCGCGCTCGAAAGGGGTTGTGGAGTCCGGAGTGGAATCGCTGGTGAGGTCGATGAGTTCTGTGGGTTTGATTGAGTATTTGTGGTGAGAAATCTGGGGACGAAGAACGCTGCCTCGGCTTCTGCTGCCTCTGTTTCTGCCACTTGGTTCTCTGCCTAGGAGTGAGTTGGAGTTGGATTTGTTGGCAGCTGGGCCAGGAGGGTTTTGCGACTTGCGCGAGCTATTGGGGGGTTGAGGGGGAGAATCATTGCTGAACTTACTGGAGCTTGGAGCTCCTCGTCCGGATCCGCGACCTTTTCCTCTGGAATGGTTTTGTGGTTGCACTCGCGCGTTGCCACAAGCACTACCGGCGTCCACCATGATTGTGGTTGTTGTTCATGAGAAAAAAGTTTGCAGGGACCGAAGACAAGAGCGGTTGGAATTGATCTTAATTCCAATGTGCACCGCAGCTGCTAGTGCTATTGTGATATACCCATTCACCTCTTTGTTGCTTCAACTTCAATACCTCTTCTGCGAGCGGCGATGCGAGGCTAACCAACTTGGGCAGATTTCGGCAGCTGTCAACTAACCGATTGGTTTCAACCACTTCAACCACCTCAACCACCTCACCGCCCACCCTTCAGAAGATAAAGCGGCTTTGACTAGCTCGTTATAATGGCGTTGTTTTTGATTGTTCTCGACCTTAATCGTGCTTAGGTATTAGGAGAATCAATTGATAAAATTAAATAGGACAATATCACTGTGCTTTGGCATACTAAAAATTTATCAATTATTATTTTCATAATACATCGGTTGCTGCGTTAGACCCTTGTGCACCTCCATTCACATGGACAATGAAAGCAGAACTAAGTATATTTCTCTGTAGACATTTGAAGTTGAAGTTGAAGTGAATTATTCTAGCGAATGTTTGATTCTTCTTCCCCAAAACACTTTAGAGTAAATACGAACATTTTTTAAAGACATGTAGAATAAGCATTAAACACACAACAGTCTGTCTGCACAGGCTCGCGGTGGACATTGCAAGTGGCAGTAAACACATCAGGTTGGTACCTGCCACCCAACGCTCACTGTGCCAACTTTGTAGGATAATTGAAATTGTTTGTTCCAACTATCAGGACAATCGCCCTTAATTGTTCTAGGATAATTTACTTGATTACGTTACGAAGTTGGAACAACGTGCGCTGGGAGGCAGGCAAGAACCTATTTACTGCCACTTGCAATGTCCACCGCGAGACAGGCAATTTTACACCAAACAGCAGTCTTGGGTTGAACGCTCTTCTCTGGGATTAGTTGTCACGGGAATCTCTAGCACCATTGATATCAAGCAACTGCTCTTTATGCTTGGAAGAAGTAATTCTTATTATCATAAGAAATCTACCATCAACTATGTACCAATTACTCCAGCAAATTGCGCCATCTCAGACATCCATTTTGTCTACCAGTTCCACCCAACGCCAAAATACCCCAGAAAACTTTTGCTAAATACGACGAGAATCTAGACATTTCGAGTACGTATTATCGCAGGACCCAATCCCTTTCGTACCTCATCAAGCTGCTCCATACCACTTTGGTATTTCCCCTTCTTGACATGCTTCTTGCCACTCATGGTGTAATTGCCCAAGAAATCATCCATGATGCTATCAAAGTCACCTCTAATAGGTCCTGTGACACTTGAAGCCATGGAGGTGGCTGCCGAGACAGAACCATCATCATCCATATCATCCATATCCTCGTTGTATCTCTCTTCGAGTTTTTCGAATCGAGCGTCCAAGGTTGACATGCCCTCAGTTCGGAACATTGAAGACGAGGTCATGGAGTATGTAGATGGGTTTGTCATAGCACCCTTTCTCTTCTTTTTTCTGCCGCCATTTGTCGTCGTAGTCATCAGCGAAGATTGAAGATCAGATTGCGAAGGAGCAACTGGTGCCTTGGTCTTCTGCTCCTTCTTGAATTTGCTGAAGTTTGCCATCCAGTCACCATCTCCATGGTCCTCGCGCTTATCGTTCAAAAGGTCTTCGGTGGGTATTGGGCCGTTTTTGTATTCTTTAGAAGGCTTTGCCGTGTCGTCCGATTCCCAACCCTCATTCTCTTCATCCCAAGCACCTTGCTCAAATTCTTCTTCTTCGATTTCCTCCCCATCCTTCGCCAACTGACCAAATATTTCGTCGTCGTCTTCAACATAAGCCTCGTCCTCCAAAGCCTCCAGTACTTCTCGTAGTCTAGGATCCATATCTGGTTGAAATCCTGCCAACGCATCTGGCACATCCTGCTGAGCCTGATAGGTAACCTTTCGCAAATTCTTCGATGGCAATATCTCCTCATCCAAAACTGCACCAGTTTTATCCTCCAAGCTAGCATCTCTCAGCGCATCCTCCAGACTCTGCTTTCCCTTTCCCTTATTTTTTGGTGCGGGTGCCTCGACAAAATATGCTTCCCCTCCCGATCCAGAACCCAGATCTCGCATGTGCTGCATATAATCGTATTCGGTATCATCGTAGTATACGCCATGGTTCGCGGCCTCTCCTTCATTATCTCGAATTTGGTAGACCTCGTCGCCGAGTTCGGATGCGAGGTCGTCGAATTGTTTGACTTTGCTGCCGTTTGGGAGGGATGTGGGGTTCAGGACCATGGAAGATACGGATTCATCGTGGATTAAGGGATCGTTTTGAGGACGATGGACGAGGGTGAAATGAGTGGCAGTTTTCTTATCGATCCACTTCTTGCGCGCCATGATTGCGGTATTTTGGGAGACGGGAATGTGGTTGAGGATAGAATGGTTGAAGAGCGTGAAAAGTTTGGAGGGGCTCTGCGGTACCAGTAATAATTATTTTAACACCCTTGCACTAGCTAGCCTACTGAATCTGAAGAACTAACCTCTAAATGACGCTGTAAGAATTCTTAAGAAATTAAAAAAATATTCCTGATAAATCAACAATATAAGACTTAAATTCTTTTATCTATAAGCCATTAAGTTTTACATGGTTCTGCTCCGACAAAATTGGTAACTTGTTACTGACTCTTACGGTAGAGGGGTCGTGACGAAATTTTGCGCTGGAACCGACAGGGCTTTCGTCCAACTTTTGCCCCTCCATGATCGATAATCAATCAACATTCCCCTCTCATACAGCAACAATCCTTATAGACAAACTTTCACCCAGGAACACTATTATCGCTAGTGGGAAATCACAATCTACGAAACAAACCGGCTACTACCGCCAAAATGGTTCTCGCAAAGTCGAAAAATGCCGTGGGGCTGGGAAACAGGTATGACGCCAACAATCAGTCGGGTTTTTGTCAGCATACTCACAAGTCGCAGTTTGATGAACGATCGATTTGGAAAAGGCAAAGGAGCAGATCGCAAGAAGGTCACATCCGCAGGAATTCATAGAATCAACCATGCTACAGGAGAGACGGTTAGCGCGCCAACTACTATTCATACAATACGCTGAATGCTAACGGGAAATAGTACGTTACGAACGAGAAGAAGGAGGCCAGTTGGGTCAAGATGCGATCGGTCACAGAGCAGGCAGCCCTCGACGAGTTTCTGTCCACGGCAGAGTTGGCCGGTACCGATTTCACAGCGGAGAAGATGAACAACGTCAAAATTATCCATACCGATCAGAAGAACCCATACTTGTTATCCGCCGCAGAAGAGAGAGCGGCAGTAGGAAAGCAGAGAGATCACAGGGATAGGTTGACGGTACCCAGAAGACCACAGTGGGATTCGACAACAACGCCGGAACAACTGGATCGTATGGAGAGAGATAGTTTGTTGGAGTGGAGAAGAGGCTTGGCCGAGTTGCAAGAAAACAACGATTTACTTATGACTCCCTTCGAGAGAAATTTGGAGGTCTGGAGACAATTGTGGAGAGTTATCGAGAGATCCGACTTGGTTGTACAAATTGTCGACGCCCGAAATCCCTTACTATTTCGATCCGATGATCTGGAGAGATATGTGAAAGCGGTTGATTCAAGAAAGGAGAACTTGTTGCTTGTGAACAAAGCAGATATGTTGACTAGGGAGCAACGCAAGGCATGGGCAACATACTTCAAAGAAGCCAAGATCGCATATATCTTCTTCTCTGCAAGTCTGGCCAAAGAGATGAACGATGCTCGAGACGCTGAAGAGGAGGAGGGATCTGAAGAGGAAGAGGAAGAGGATGTTTCAGCAGAGGCGTCATCTTCAGTGACAAAGGAGACTGAAAAATTGAATCTCGAAGACGAAGCAGAAGAGAAGAGTGGGAATGAGGAAGAGGAAGAAGTTGAGGACGAAAGCACACGAATATTGACTGTCGATGAACTCGAAGCATTATTCTTGTTACATGCACCAGAAACAGAAGGTATTTCCACCCAATTCCACCAACACGGTGCCATGTCACATCCGCTAATACTTGACAGATGCGAACTCGGAAAACCCGCGAAAAACGCAAATTGGTCTTGTTGGATATCCTAATGTTGGAAAATCGTCCACCATCAACGCCTTAATTGGTTCCAAAAAGGTCTCCGTGTCGTCAACTCCTGGTAAGACAAAGCATTTCCAAACAATTCATCTCAGTGACAAGGTGTTGTTATGCGATTGTCCGGGTCTCGTATTCCCCAACTTCGCCACGACAAAGGCTGAGTTGGTTTGCAACGGAATTCTTCCCATCGACCAGCTGAGAGAATTCACCGGACCAGCTGGGTTGGTGGCAAAGCGAATTCCTCAGGCTTTCTTGGAGGCCATTTATGGAATTAAAATCTACACAAGGCCGTTGGAAGAAGGTGGTACTGGTGTTGCAACGGCTGAGGAAATTCTCATGGCATATGCCAAAGCAAGGGGTTTCAAGAGAACTGGTCAAGGTCAACCTGATGAGTCCAGAGCCGCGAGATATATATTGAAGGATTACGTCAACGGCAAGCTTCTATTTTGTGCACCACCCCCTGGCGATTATGATCCTCTGGAGTTCAATCAGGAGCTTTATGACGAAGGTCACTTGCCAGAAAAGAGACGTCTCAAGCTAGCAGCTATGGAAGCCATGGACAATGATGGCATGTCAATTGCCGAGTCAGATGTAGTTTCCTTTCCGGAAGGTCCGAAGACAAGAAAACTCGATGGTGCATTCTTTGGTCCTGGAACGGGTAGCAGGGGACATCTCAAGATGCCTTTTGCTCACAAGTACACCGAGCAAGGTACGGCAAGTGGAAAACAACTGTCAGGCCGCAAGCAAAAGACGATGTTAGCGCTGGAAAAGGACGTCGATCCTAACGACGTGAAGATGTTGACGAGTAAGAAGCACTTCAAAGGGGGATCGAAGGGCAACGGGAAGCGGAGAGCAGATTACTTTGCAGATTAAGGAAAGCTACGTCGTAGTTGGATGATGTTGGTGGCAGAAAACAAAATGTTGGGCGGCTATGCGATGGGGGCACTTTGCATGTCGTGACGGATTGCAGGCAGGGCTGGCTTTTTCATTTTCAGAGGGGCGTTGTTGGTTGGTAAATGGTATGCATAAGGCTACGATGTTCGGGTCCTCTGCAATTTTACGGTCTGTGATTTCACATCGGGATAACCATGATTGGTTGATTAACTGTGAATGTCACTCTACACATTTGTTCATTGGTTCCAGAGATGTGATGTGATGTTTAAACGGGCCGTCATTCGCTTCTTGTTTGGCCCCTCCCCCTTTTTGGCTTTTTTGGCCCCAACATATCTTGGCGTTGATCGATGAGATGATTGGGGAAGTCGAGACGTCCCCATTTTTGAAACTCCTTCAACGATGGGGCACATCTGTGAACTCGTGATGAAGTTGAACTTCACCGCAAGCTGAGGGGTACAAAATGCATGTTGCTCCTACCCGTTCCTAGAATCTGATGTCCAATGCCTTCCTGCGCCGCAGGGCCCCCGAAGATCACATCACGGTGCATTCGGTACTTTATCCCTGTCCCATCACTGAAGAGGCTTTTTTCTTTCAGAGATGAGTTTCTGTCAGAATCACAACACACAGCCATTCATCCAACAATAAGACGACGTGGACAAAATGGAGGGGTCCGAAGGATTGAGCCACTTGCCATGACATGGACTGCCTTGGTGGGGGTGAGATTCTTCCCCATCATCCATCCACCTGCCTGTCTGTTGCACACTTTGGAATTTTATAAGAGGGTGTTGATATCCCTCGCTCATGTTGAGTAATAACCTGAGTATTGCATTCTCTCGCATCATCGTTCCAAGACTTTCAAGAAGAAATCGAAATCCACTTTCCGATTCTTCGAAACACATTCATACATTTTAAAACAAAACCTATCCACAAAATGTACACCTCAGTACCATTCTCCTCCCTCCTCCTAGCAGCAACCCTCTCCCTCTCCGTCCTCGCATACCCCACCACCCCCTCAAGCCTCACACCACGCACCTCCCATCCCTGCTCAATCTACATCCAGCGCTGGAAAACCAACGCCTTCGACGTAGGCTACTACTCCTCAGGTCTCCTCTCAGACGGAACAGTAAACAACCAATTCAACTTCGCCAACCAAGAAGTCTCAGATGCCACCTCCGCCGCTGCGCCTGCACCTGTTGATACACATGCTGTCGGCTCAAGAGTTTTGCAAATCACGAATGTTGCGAATCCGGTGAATAATGATCCAAATGATCCTGGAAAACTGAGTTTTAGCTGGGGAGAGGAGAAATGGAGTAGTTATGAGGCGGGGAGTCCTTGTATTGTTAGGCCGGTAGGGAGTTGGGATACGCCGGGGTTTCATAGTTATGCTTGCAACTTTTCTTGTGATATCTAGGCTGGGAGGACGAATTTGAGGGACGTTTGAGGGAAGTTTGAGGGAGGTGAATGGAGTGAGAGAGCGAGGTAGAGAGAGCGGAGTTTGGAATGGGGTTCGAGTACCTTGATGGTTACTTGGATGGAGTTTAATTTTTTGAACAGGGCAGTTAATCTTTGGGAGGAGTTTTTGAGGGCCTGGTTCCCTATGATGTTGGGATACCAATAATACAAACAAGTAAAAAGTTCAAAACTATCGGCCCAGAATGAAATAGTTTGTGATAAAATCGTAGCACCATTCTAAGTAGCTGGTTTTTAACACTCGGGACCAACAAGCTCTTCTGTTCATCTGTATGCTAAATCGACTGGATACCACGACGAGAAATAAAAAACCGAAGACTATTCGCATTTGCCGCCTTCGCAACAACATTTGCTGTGCTATGGACCAGTTACACCTAAGCTGTCTCTAGCAGAGCCTTCGCACTCGAGCATGAGGCAATTTCCAAAGTAAGGCCACAGGAAGAAAAAGCAACCAGAAACCAAAAACAGCTCATCCTCAACAAAAAACCCAAACTTTTGGTATCGGCTGAAAGAAAAAGAGCAAGCTCTATTCTTCCGATAATCTGGATAGACTGTTGTATACTATCGACTATGTAGTGTCATACATGCCCAGCAACTTTGATGGCCTATGTCAGCATGCAGCTCTTCGGTAAGAGTAAAGTGAGCTGATCTACTATCGTTTGATGTGAAATGTTAGCGAAGGGTGGTTAAACATGAGCTCTATTTATCCAGCTTGGATTTTGACGGACTTCCCTGCAAGGTGATGAGCATTTAATAATCTGGGAAGGGAAGGAGTTCTGTTCTTAGGTAGTCGTAATGTTGTCTGAGAAGATTTAGAGCCAGAAATTAGACTTCTTGACCTTTTCAAACAATATTCATGATCGTCCTTCGACACAATATAATCAACAAAGTGGGTGTATTGAGGTGTACGGTGGCAATGGATACTTGAGCCAGTGCTCACCCCAAGAAAGCGTGCCTCGGCGAACGAGGAAGGATTTGAACAAGATTTGAATGAAAGAGGGGATTCTCCAGCAAGCTATGCGATGAGGAGTGAGTCTCGTACGTTGCTGTGGTTTGGTAGCAGCCGAGTCCGTTGCCTCCAAAACGCCAACCTCGGTTCATGACCCCTGTCTACCGAGACCCCGAGACGTGGAGAAGCTGGGGAGCTAAAGAGACAACAGTTACCTATCCACTCTCTGTTATCTTGCAACGAACACCTCCTCTCCCTATCTCACAATACATCCTATTCTCAGTTATTTTGCTTCGTCTTCTTCCTTTTCAAAACAATCACAATCCCCCTCCTTTCAACAATCCAGCAAGCAGAAAGCAAACAGCAGCCATGTCAGACAAGATCCCCATTATCGTAAGTTACCTCCACTCTCGTTCCCCGCCTCCGCAATTGTTAACAGAACATCAAAGGCAGCGAATAGAGTCAGCGATAAAGCAAAGAAAACCCTCGATATCGTAAAGAAGTTTGTCGAGGAAAGATGTATACCGTAAGTATCTCCCTCGTTTCGTCCCAAAATCCAAACATTACTCTAACATTACACAGAGCAGACCCCATATTCTCAACTCAAATCGGCGAGGGAACCGATAGGTGGGATCACCACCCAGCGATCGTCGACGACCTCAAGATTGAAGCACAAAAACTTGGACTATGGAACATGTTTCTGCCAAAGGGTCACTACAAAGAATCCCCCGGTTTCTCGAATCTCGAATATGGGTTGATGGCAGAGCAATTGGGAAAGTCAAGAGTTGCTTCTGAGGCTTGCAATTGTGCTGCTCCGGATACGGGAAATATGGAGGTGTTAGCAAAATATGGAAATGAAGCGCAGAAGGAAGAGTGGTTGGTTCCTTTGATGGAGGGGAAGATTCGCTCTGCGTTTTTGATGACGGAGCCAGAGGTTGCTTCTTCAGATGCAAAGAACATCCAATTGAGTATGGTGAGGGAAGGGAACGAGTGGGTCTTGAATGGTTCAGTAGGTTTCCCCTTAGCTGTAGTCGGAAACAATGCTAATCTTCGGGTAGAAATGGTGGTCTAGTGGAGCTGGTGATCCAAGATGCAAGATCTACATTGTTATGGGAAAGAGTTCTCCAAGCAACAAGGATGCTTATAAACAACAATCAGTTATTTTGGTCCCAGCTGGAACTAAAGGTATCACCGTGGAAAGAATGCTTTCAGTTTACGGGTTCGATGATGCTCCTCACGGACATGGTCACATCACCTTCAAAAATGTTAGAGTACCAGTAAGCAACATGGTACTTGGCGAGGGACGTGGGTTTGAAATTATCCAAGGCCGTCTCGGTCCTGGACGTATCCACCACGCTATGCGTGCAATCGGCTCCGTAAGTATTC
>LLCD01000089.1:0-29744 GCA_001414355.1 Hymenoscyphus salicellus
GTATGGCGGTGAGCTTAGTGCCACGCTGTTCTAGCACCTTCTCTCCTACCTTCTCTCTCACTACCATTAATTAAGCTCTCTCTCTCTCCACCTCTTATCCTCTGCAATTATGACATGCACACCTAAAAGAATCACTGCTAGAAGAGAGCACGAGACCCCTCAGCGGTCCCGCTTTCGCGCATACTTTGAGGAGGGGCATTCACAGAAGTAAGCTGCCCAGCTAGCTCAAGTCCCTCGTACGACTTCAAGAGAATGGATATCTATAGGAGATCGACAAAGTAGCAAGGAGCGAGCTAGAACTCCTCCTATTATCTTAGACGAGAAGGTAAAGGAGATTATTAAGTGGATGACTAGCCACTTTAACCGGCGAGCCCTCCCCCTTCAAGAGATTGCGCTAGTACACGGTATTAAAGCCTCTAATAACATGATTCTAGCTGCCTTCGCCTGTCACGGATATTACTATCACATCCCTGATTACAAGCCCTTCCTCTCACAAGCTACGCAACTCAAACGATATACCTTCTTAATTACGAATTGGGACCGGCTAAAAGAGTACTAGCGAAAGGGCCTTTATTACAACGAAACTACAATCCGATCAAATATATGCCGGCGACTTAAGATCCTTCGCAAATAAGGAGAACAGCGTCGATTAGACTATATATAATTTAAGTTTACAGGCGGGCAAACGTTCTTACACTGTACGGCCGTAATTAGGTATAACTTCAAAAGCTAGCTTGTATTTTTATTGACTAAAGGGGAAGGGAAGAGGTTTATACAAAAGAAGTACAAGGAGTAGATCTTATAAGGGCTTTTAGGGGATATATGTAAAGAAAAACAAGCCCGGCATATAGGAGATTTCTATACAGTCAAAGACTATATAGTTAAGGACGGGAGTAGAGTACACAGAAAAAAGGATACAAAGAAGAATCAAGGTCTTTATAATAAAGCACGGGTAGAATACTTTATATACTCGATCGACTGGCCTCCTTCCTCCCCGGATTTGAATCCGATTGAGAACGTATAGAGGATCTTGAAACAAAGGCTCCGGAATAGGAAACCGTACGGTAGGTGGTCTTTGAAAGATCTTCAGGAGGCAGTTCTTGATATTTGGGATAATGAGATTATAATAGAGGACTTTAATAAGTATATAGACTCCCTTCCAGAACGGCTTAAAAAAGTTAGATTCAGGAAGGGTGCACAAACTCATTGGTAAAGCATTAAAGCAGCATACGAACTATACCTATTTTGTATGTCTTGGCTATGGCAGAAAACATGGGGGTGACGCTGATTTCTTGACACCCCTTTCGTACGTTCAAACTCGATTGCTTAGCCATGAGCTTCGACAACTAAGCTGACCTCAGTATCTTGTAATGAAGCTTCACAAACTCTCAGAACCGGGTCGATGGAGGCATCATTTCCCCAGTCCTAGGTTATATGGGCCGCAGTATGGACCCTATTGGGAGAAAGTAAAGCCTTATTCGCGAAAAGACTTATGGCAATCTTCGATCGAGTTTTCAGGTCTGAATGGACTGGTAATGATAAGAGAGGGGGGTGTTGATAAATGGAGAAAAAAGCTTGAGCGGATGAGAGTTGCCATTGGGCAGCTTGATGAGAAAAATCTACCCAAACAATACGAATGGGGGATGTTGCGTTTATTAAACTACGACTTCCCCCATATCGCTCGGGATATCTTCGTACTCAGTGCTACTCGGTGGATGGATGAACTTGAGCTGTTGGGCCCAGATGACTCTTTAGATACATTCTGACAACAGTGGAGGACACGAGAGGGAGTATGGTCATTCATCAGAGTCGGGGATATAGTAAGGTCAGATAAAGTTCTCGAATGAAAGCACAAGTTTAAACAGCAAAGCTCGTGGTGGACAGAAAAAATGGCAGTAGATATCCCTCGTTGTTCCACTTTCTTAGTATTCTCAGAATTACTCCAACTACTTTAGAACAATGAATCCTGGTTGTTTTAAGTATCTAGAGTAATTACTTTGAATTGCTCAAGATAGTTGGAACAGTTGAAAAGGTAGGCAGGTACAATTTACTGCCGCTTTTGTTGTCTATCACGAACGAAGTTCGGTTAAGACTATGAAGCAACCTGTAGAAAGCAAGATAGAATCTCAGGTATTTTCAGAATGAGTCCCAAAAATATTCTGTTTAATTCTAGCGAGGGTGTTGATATAAAGGTAACAACTTACTTTCTATCATCACATCTTACCAAATGTTGAAGCGCCATCAATTCCATCTCCCAGATTATTTCCAGCAAGTGTATGAGATTTAAACGAAATCCAACTCCTCCACATTTGCTTTTCGACCTTCATGCCATCCTGCCATATCTATACCCAGCATATTTCTCCTTTTCATAACTCTTGTATTTTCAGCAAAAAATCGGCTCAGGATGTGTAATGAGAGAGCGATTCGGATCAGTCTTGGTGGTTTGAGTTGTGAGCGCCGAGAGGCTGATGTTGATGTTAGATGAAGAGGAAATGAATGATGGCTCTGATGACTCTGATGAATTTTCTGCGATAACGGAACGTTGCTCGGTAGTTCCCCAAAAGACGGAGAATTTCTGAAGGACTTGGGCTAAACGTTTCTCATAGCGTATACACACCTTAGGCATTTTGTACCTTCTTGGGCTAAAGATGCAGAGGGCAAGATAATCTAATGGCGTAGAGACTCGAGTCGGGAAACTGTGATGATGTTGTTTACAACTACCGAGGAGTAAGCTCACCGAAATTTGTTGGGCTTCGCTAAGCTTCTCAAAGATTTTCTTTTGTCAGAGAGATCACGAAATAGAACGCGGGTCAGTGTACTTACTGCAACGCAACGGATGCCTGATCTTACACACCATCGCTAAAAATCCTCGCAGTCCTTCTCTCTTTTGGTGGGACATAGAACCTTTGAGAACCCAAAGGCGATCTCACTCTGCACAACTGCTGCCTTGATCAATATGCAGAAGACTAGCTGTGCAGATGCGACAATCAGGCTTCGAAAAAACAAGCTTAATAATGGGGTAATCCAGTATTCTGCTTAAGTCAGTAGCAGCGTTGCGTGGTGGTCTTGCACACTCATGTCGTGAAATGCAGAGCTGCAGCCAAATTTGAAATTCAGCTATGAAAAGAAAGGCTTCTACCTTAAGGTTTTATGTTAATAAATGGAAAGCAATCGCTTGCTGCTTGCTAATTGTTCGTTTCTATAAGCCAAAGGCAAACGCAGATAGGTATGGAGGTCGAGGCAATGTTTGCGGCCTTGGGTTGTACTACTACGGCTGTTCATTCTAGTTAAGCGAGGATAAAGGGGGATGTCAAGCTTCACCAAGAGAGATTTCATTTTGCTTGGTCTTCGCACTTTCAGCCCTATATCTCACCGCTTACCTGCTGTCACTTCTTGCGAGTACTTGAATTAGTCTTTCTGGTGACTTAGCACTTTGGTTTTGTGTGGTGACTCGTCACATACCGAAAGGAAAACTGTCCGAAGAGAGACGGTAGCACTATCTCCCCGCGCTTCAATGTACCCCGCCAAATTTGGAGGAAATTGTTCACCCGCAGGATTTGTCAGGTGTAGCGATGGGGTGCCAGCTTCTAACTTTCTAATTCGTGGAATTGTTTCACAATCAGAGTGTCTTTATTAATCACTTGGATTTTCCTGTTTCTGTAATTTAGAAAAGAGAGCGACTAGCTAACTGCTGCTGTTTGGGAAGGATGAGGGGTCGGTACAAGCCGAAGTTTTACCAACCGAGGCACCTCCACATGCCTATCTCTTGCTTTTCAATACAGCTTGATCACTTCGTGTACTACGAGTCACCGTCTGACGCACTTTCTTCAACTCACATTCCGGGGAATCTGAGTCAGTATTAACGAACAACCAGGCTCTGATCGATCACCAGGATTCAAAAGGCGCTCTTGGCTTAAAATTGTTGAGGAACTTCGGTATCTTGGGAAGGCTTCAGGTCCCCCCTGCCACTGAATTACGGAGGAAACTTTTGACCACCTCGCAATTCAAAATTTCCGTCTTATTTTGCTCAGCATAAGAAGCGACAGAGTTTTGCCTATTAGAGTTACACGGTCGTCGTTACCTAAGCTATAACATTCAACGACAAAGAAACACAACACCAACAAACCCAAACATCACCAACATTCCAAGTACCCACCAACTCAGAACTGAACCAACATAAACTTCAAAGAAACTGTATGAAACTTGATATCATCAACCGCCATCATTGGTTCTGCACAGCGAAATAGTGAATTTTCAATTCGTCATTCAAAGCAGTTCGTGAATATATTCATAGCTCTCTTTATTCGCTACTATCTCAAAGAGTATACAGACCCAAAAACCATGTTGCTTCCAAATATTCCCACAATGGCTTTGTCTCTCCTTTCTGCCTTCAGAATGGCCAAACGGTGGTCTCCGAAGACTACTTGCGATCTGACAGAAACGAGTCCCTGGTCGAATGCTGCAAATAAAGGTTTCAAATTTACAGACGCTCCCAGAGTCAACGTCTGGCTCGGAAAACTAGACTCGGATGGCTTCAAGAACTCCCGAACTACGGCCTCTCGTCAGCTCATTGTGGACACTGGGACATGTGGGATTGCGATGGCCACATCGAACATAGACAACTGGACTCCCGAGGAAGCTACGTCCGAGAACGAAGGCTACCAGTACCTCACAAGCAGCACATTGCTCTATGTTGGACATTGGGTTGTACGGAATGTTTATTACAATCTTGACCTCGCAGGATGTCAAGTCAGATCACAGGTCAAAATCCTCGCCATCACCAAGTCGATCAAGTGCCCCAAGTATGTTTTGGGTGTGGATAAGCGAAACTGCTCGGACCCTAATGGGACAGTAATCGACAATCCAATCACTGCTCTGATGGGGATTAGTTTTGGGCGTGCAGCAGATGGCAAAGAACAAGGAACTCCTGATAAGAACCCTGTTTTGAATATCGCAGAAGTCTGAGGCAATACAGCGGTGTCGCCAAGGTTCCACTCGGGATACATTATCTCTCCCACACCACCGACAATGGGGAGAAATGCGAGGTTGTGTATCCGCAAAGGAGAAAAATGATGGAAAAGAAATACCGTCTCCTTGTTTAGAATGTTCAATTCTTCTCGATACCGGCGTCGCACAATCTTACATCCGAGTTCCTGGAGGCCCTGCCGATTCGTCAACTTGGCCTTTCACATGGCCCACATACTTTAAAAATGCTTCAGATCCTTCAAGTGTGCCTGCTGGAATTCGATTGCTTGACAATCATCTCAAGGTCGATGTTTCATTTGGTATTCCTCGAGTGGCGAATCAGACCTATGTTTCTGGGAGCGATACTTCTGCTCCGTCTGTAACCCCCATCTGGATCAATAATTACCACGATCCTGTGAGAAACCCATTTGTCAACACTGGTTGACATATCTATCGGAAGTGGAAGGTTATTTTTGATCCAGTGTGTGGAACTTTGTCATTTGCAGGTGTTAATCGCACGAATAGATCACTTCGCGGAACGTTCATTCTTCCTCGCGATATAAAAAGTGGCGGTAGTTACTGAATGGCTCGCGTTGCTCTAACATTCTCGATTAACTCCAATGAACTAGTTTAAACCATACTCCCAGCTCTTTCATGACAACTTTCGAGCCATGTTTCCTTGCTTTTATACCCGAACATCAAGAGGTGGTTTTTACCGGCGATCGTGTAGGCTTTTTAGACTATGGCCTAAAGTTCTCTCACTAGTTACCAAGATTATTTTCTTCTCAAAATTTCACAAGGGATGCTCCAATACTTGAAGCTCATTTCCAAAAACTGCTCCGATTATCAAAAGGAAAAAGAGGTTGGTAAAGTTTGCTTGAGTGATGTAGTCCCATTTTTCTATCTCTCCTATTTGCCACAATCATCTTTCGTGACCAAACTTCCTGGTGACTCATTCAACTAGGACCTTCAAGAAAACTCCTCCAATACTCCTAGCCGAGAAATTTAAACTGATTCACATGACCTTTTGCCTTCCTCATCCTCTTCCCCCTCCGTCATCAAACTTTCTTCATCACCTTGCTTCGCTTTTTCCTCCTTCAATGCTTTAACTGCAATTGCGATTAAGGAAACCATAGCAGCTACCCCAAGCAAAAGTAATACGCTCCCGAACCCAACAACTATCGTGTCAATAACGAATGGAAACCACACAAAACTTCAGTCATCATCGATGATTTCCATCCCGCGGGCGCCGGTAATTTTCATCATGGCCATGACTAGTATATATACGGTCTCGAAGGCGGTCACAGTTGCGCATAACGCGACTCTGATCAGAGCGATCATTCAATTTCTAAGTGGAGTCCACGTGAACAAGGTTGCGTCGTTTGTTTTGTGCATAATTGTTTGAAAGGCGAGGACACCAATACTGGCCGCCGTGGAAAGAAACAAAGGGAGAAGCCATAGGAAGACATGTTCGTTTGTAGCTGGTCTTGGTATGACGAGGTACCATAATAGTATTGTAGTTAAGATTATGACAGGTATGATGACTTCTACGGTACCCTTGAGGAATTCAATGACGGAGGAGGTCGCTTTAGACATGGTGGTGTTATTTCCCGTTTCGGGCGATTTGGATTTGTAGTGGATGAATGATTCAAAACATAAACGCAAAGGGAAGGAGATATAGGTGGTAAAATAATGAAATATAGCTGAACTGCCGAAACATCTTAGTGCGCCCACCAATGCTGGGAAAATGAACTAATCACCGACTACACTGACCACTTGATCTAGAGACTAACCAGTCCTGAGACTAACTATCCTGCACTTAGAACAAGACAGCTGAACACGCCTACCACGAGCTCGCTCGTGGAATTATAAGTGGTAAACGGGTTCGTACCTGCCCATTAGCTCGTTGTTCCCACTTTATACGATAATTGAAATTAGTTGAATTCTCCTAGAACATTAAAAAGAGAGCTGCTTAGGCATGCACGGAAATATTTACTTTAATGCCCATCGCCAATACGAGCCCAAGTAAACTAATAGCATTTACTACGTAGTATACTAGTCTCCTTGGCAAGGTGGAAATTAAGGAGAGGAAAGCATATTTTCTATCTTGAAAGATCATGAATCTCAAGTCACATAAACTTATCCATTTTATGAGTTACAATTAAACCTACTTAAATCCCTTCTTTTATTCTCTTGTCATAAATTTGGGCATGATTTCAACAAAACTCTGATGTGACTTTAATTCAATATTATCATTTTCCAATCGAATGCGAAGTACCGGTAGTAGGGTCTCCAAGCTCCTGTTTGTCTCTCCAGACACCATTTCCTATAGAACAGTCCCCTTCAAACAACATGTTTTCTTTTCTCGCCTCGCTCACCGAATTCCGGCCATGAAATCTGGAGTTTTGCTTCAACGTCGGGTCACTCTTCCAGTACAATCAACTTATCGAGCCTTCGCATCTGAATCTCTCCAGCCTCCTACCGGACTTACAGCCGCTTTACCAAGACCGCTGTCTCGATCCAGCCACCCGAGTAATTGGAAACCATCCTCCCTTCAATTCCAAGCCGATCGTCGATATCACCAGGATCAGCATGACGGATTCCAATCGGAGGAACCAAAAGATCCAATCACAGGATACCTCCTCTGCGCCTTCATGGTACTATGTGCCGTCCCTCTAGCTCACGAAAACTATGTACAATTACCAGAGTACTGGGGCGGAGAAGTAGATATGCGGGACCGGAAGGGTAGAGCTGAAGATTATACGGCTCCATATGGCTGGATTCCGTTTGTTTTTAGAGAGGTGTGCCGAGATTCGCGGGAAACAGAACATGTCTACCTTGACCAACCTCTCCTTGGTATCATGATGAATACTCTGCCTCGAAGTCGCTTTTCGGTGTAAGAACTCGGAAATCCTCCTTATTTGTATAGGGCAAGCTAACAAGTTTGGCGGGTAGATACAAGAAACGTGCGTTATTCCGGCGCCTCCTCTTTTCCAATTACTATATTTGGGCAATTTTATGGGTTTGTGGTCAGAGTGGACTGATAAGCTCACTAAAGACGCGTAATATGAAGGCGAAATAAGATCCAGCTATAGGTGATCGAAATTGACGCAAGGCTACAACTTCGAAGATATTTTGTACTCAACTCCAATATTATTGTGCATGTGAAAAATAAAGTGCAGGTAGCCAGTTTATCATGACAAACTAACAATATCAGCATACATCAATCGGAAAAAGGAAAAGAAGCTCCCCTCAAAGCCTTCTCTAACCCAATTTTCCAACACACGCCCTCTTCCATCTCTACCAAGGCTCAAAACCCCGTTTATTAAACCCCCTACATACAAAACTCGCAACAACTCAGCGGTCTCCTTTTCTCCAACCTCCATTCTCCAACTAAGAACTCTTCCCTCTCAGTAAACACCAAGCACCACAAACAGCCATACCCCATAGCTCATTTTCCAAGCACTGCCCTGGTCCATCTGTGCGATTGAAAGTACTGACAGCCACGATTAAGAATTCCGAGTTATACAAACCCTCCCTATATTGCCTCATAAACTTTCGGACAATCCAAACCATTGTGCGAGAGCATTTAGAAGAATTTAAATTTTGGTTTCCCCATTCTTCTAAAGGTCTCGGACAATATGTGTAATTGTCTAGAACCTTTCGCACATTACTTAGCAAGGCAGGTAGGTGTGTTCGGGGGAAAGCCTGTCTTTCTTGCCTGTTTGACATCCTAGAATAACTGAATGGAACTCCACATTGGAACTTATTTAAAGGCAGAAAAACACGACGGGAACTACCCATTTCAATGATAACAAAGATGGAAGCGAAATGAGAGCAATGTATGGTATCCCAAAGTAATCCATTTTAAAGGCGCCATTCCATGCAATTATACACAAATATCATACATGCAACTTCTAAATCTACAACTCACCCGGAATTTCCTCTCTGGTGATAGATCTTGGCGCCGCTGGCTGCGCTGCTGGCGCAGGAGGGTTCAAGGATTTTCTAGGATCCAGAGTACCTCTAGGGTCGATCAAGCTGTTCATCTCTGAGGCTGCCTGTAGTGTGTCCTTGTCTGATTCCGGTGTGCCTAGTCCTTCTGGTGGTTCCCAAGTGACTTTGCCCTTTGCTGCTGCTTCGAGACGTTTGGCCTGTCCTGATTCACCCGCTCGTCCCAGAACACCGGCAATGACTTGGATACATCGGAGACTATTTTCGAAAGGTTAGTAGATACTAAAGCAAAGCAGAGAGGCGGGGAGACTAACCTGTCGTCATTGGCAGGAATAGGATAAGTAACCCAAGTAGGATCAGCGTCCGTATCAATAACCCCAATCGTCGGAATATTATTCAACCCACACTCATGCAACATAATATAATTCTCCAACGGATTCAAACACACCACCAAATCCGGCTTCAACGCCTTCCACTCCTCAATCTTCTTCGTGAACCCATACGAGATATCCACATCGTCCTTATCCACAACCTTAATATTACACTTCGCTAGAATCTGATCGCCGTTTGTGATGCTCCCCGGAATCCACTTCTCAAACAAATGGCACCCCTTAGCCATCTGCGCAGCCTTCACCACGCAAGATGTCTGTCCTGCCCTCGTTCCAACGAACAGGATCAATCCGCCATGATATGCCACACCCTCAACAACCTTCGCAGCTCTCCGCAGATGAGCAGCTGTCTCTTCTAGCGAAATGATATGCACACCCTGCCTTATCCCAAAAATATACCTCTGATTCGCCGGATTCCACAAACTAGTATCATGACCCAAATGACTCTGACTAGCCATCAACAGCTCCAAAGTGACATCCTGAGGTTTCGGCGGGTTCAAAACAAGTTGCTGTGGCTCATAATGCTTTTCTATCACAGATCCCAGCTTCCCAGTTCGTTTCTTAAGATGACGCTTGAATTCGTGGTCCGCCTTGACTTGAGAGGATTCGCCCGCGAGAGTTGGAGGGACGAAGGAGTTGGTGATGTGCAGTTGGTTGATGTTCGCTTCGATCGAGTGTGTTTGCTTCAGTTGATTCTCAATTGAGTGCTCTATTGATTGGGTTTCGGAGGAGAAGGTATCGTTGGTGAAGGTACGGAGGAAAGATTTTCGGAGAGGGGCGGACAGAGCCTTGCGGCCTAGAATCAATCAGCATTATGGGGTTGGATCAATTGGAGAATGACTTACCATGCCGTATTGCTACATTTCTGAGGATCATGGTTGTTGCGGCGAAATTTGAATGTCGTCTCATCGCGTCAACTTTTCTGGAGCTGCAGGTTCCCCAATTCACGCTAGTAAATATTCACGTGACTCTCACCCCCTGACAGGTTGATGTAGACTTGGGCAACTGAAATACTGTAGAACCAACTGAAATAGATATCATTGTTTTAGAAGATCTAGGTCATTGTTTTATATTGTTCTTTCGAATACAAAATAAATGTTAGGTAGGTACGAGTCTGGAACTGGGAAGTACCTCCGTAGACCACTACGAGGTCGAATTCATTAAGGTCACAACCACAAATATAAAAACATATATTTAGTAAATATGTAGATAAATCTTATTAAGTAAGTCACCGCGCAAAAAACAAGCCCTGGTGCGTTGTGTACAGATTTATAAATACAAAGAACAAAATCCCATGCTCCAGCAAAAATGTCTATCGTGGTATCTCTCCTCCCTTAATCAATTACGGCTCGTGAGACGAGTCAAAGTAAACACACCAACAATAACAACCGCAAGAGTAACAATCGCACCAGGTAACAACAATTCGTTGGGAACACCGGCAATTACTTGTTCCTCAATTGGTTTAGAGTGCGCTTTTCGTGACCGAGATCGGACTGGCACCTCATCCTCGCTCTCATCCTCGTCTTCAGAGGCAACACGCTTTCGTTGACGGATAGTCTGAGAAGCTGGTGGGCTTGGCTCTTGATAGACAACCGGCTGAGGGTCGAGTGTCGCAGTAATGGCTGGCTTCTCAGGATCATGAATGAAAAGATCCACCTTATCGCGGTGACCTTGGCGGGCAAGAAGAATAGCTTCAAGAAGATCTTGATCAGTGGTAATTGACACAGTATCTCCGTCGTCGTCCAAATAGCTGAGAGCAAACCCGGAGCTTCCTAATTTTCCATCTTCGAATGTTGCAGCACCTCCAACTGCCTCAACCTCAGAGCCTAGTTTTGCAATGACTGCCGCAATGAGCTCTGCTAATCCATGACTTCCAATGACTTGCATTCGATGGACACGGCCACTTGGGGCCTTGAATTTGAAGGGAAAAGCGACATCCTCGGGATGTACATCTGGCTGGCGAGACACAGTTGAGTGTTGAGGGGAGTCTCCTACATGTGAGGCCGAGTCATTAGGTGCAACACTGGCATCCACAATACGCTCATGGCGAGACATATCGGGTGACATTAACGATCTACCTCCCACGGTGTTGGTATGGTGGTGGCTTCCATCTCCAGACATAATGGATTCCGTTTCATTATCAAGGGACATCCAGAATTTGTTCCAAGCAGGGCCTTGGTTCTCCCCACCCTCTCCAGTTGACATTGTGTTGATTTGTTCAAGAGTAGCATAAGTCAATTTCAAGACATCAACCATGCCCACAATTTCACCACCCTCGTTCATAACGGGAAGATTCAGATAGTGTCCATCTAAAAAGTCAGTTGAGATTCTACAAAATTGAGATACCTAACATACCATGCATCTTTCTCAGTGCTGCTTGAATGCTCATATCCATTGGCGCAAAATCGGGATGTGGAGTCATTACTCGAACAACACTGCAATTGGCGGGATCGAGACCAGGAGCAATGACTCGTAGGACAACATCTTTACTAGTAAAAATTCCGGTGATGGAATCTTGGTCTTGTACTAGTACAGCTGTCGTGTGGTGTTCCTTCATTTTTGCCGCGGCTTCCTTGACCGAAGTGCGTACGCTCACTGTAACTGGAGGTCGGCCATCGAGAACGGATTCCAAAGTAGGTCCAGACATCTTCATTCGGAGTGCTTCAACATATTGGATAATTTGCTGCGGTTGACTTGACCCCAGCTCCGATTGGACGCCCTCAAGAGCATCGTATAGCTTTCTTGAGGAACTATACGCTCTTTCCAATTTCTCCATGGCATCGTAAAAGCATTTGGTGATATCCAAAATACCGGAAATATCTTGGTTCTCGTCCATGACAGGCAAATGGCGAAATCCCTTGCGAACCATAAGATCCAACGCATCAGTAGCACTCGTATCTGTTCTTGCACAGAGAGGGTTCTTGGTCATAATATCGGCAATCATAACGTTGCTAGCTTTCAGACCAGCGCCTACCACTCGGAATGCAAGATCCTTTGCAGTAAAAATACCAGCAATTCGGTCGTCATCATCGGTAACCAAGACACAATCCTCTCTCTTCGCTGCCATTAATTGTGCTGCTTCGGCGACGGTTGTATTTGGTTTGATTTGGAGGGCTTGGCTCGGTCGAAGGGCGAGAACCGTTCCCGGAGGAGCTTTTCGTGTCTGTCGTGCTCGTCCAGTTGTATGCTTTTTCTTGCTGAGGTCCGTCTCGATTTTTCTGCGGATAGCCTAGAAAAAGTCCAAATTAGCACCGAGTCGCAAAGGGAACAGAAGGGTCAGTTGATAAGGGCTCCTACCTCGTCTCTCTTGGACTGCTTTTGTCTACTGGCACTCATGGTTGATCCAGCGGCTTCACTTTGTACTGTTGATATCGTACTCGTGGTGTGTGCATCTAAAGCAGGCCTAGGAACTGGAATATTTGATGCTCCTGGACTGTTTGTGAATGCCGGTAGGTTCCCACGGTTACCCTGTCGACTAGGCGTACCTCGCATAGTGCCATTAGTAGCCATCTTAAGAGTGTGGTGGACCTATGCCACTGCCACGTAGGTTGGAGAGAGGTTGAGGGGAAGACTCTAAGCGCGGGATGGAGCTGTGGAAGGGTTTGCCCAGAATGGAACTACAGATGTTTTTAGGGAAGCTTGGGCACAGCGTTCGTTGGGTGGGAGACGCAGTAGTGGCCATAAATAATCCGTTTTCCGTTGGGTGCTCGTAAAGCGGCGGTGAATAGGTCCTTCTTGGTCGTACCTGCCTCTTACTCTCGTTTCTCCAACTCTGTAGGAGAACTGGGAAACTTTCTCCTTTACGATTGGGACAATTTAAAATATTGTCCCGCCATTTTGGAAGAATCAAGTCCAATTGTCCCAAATCGTTCGGACAATATGAAATTGTGCCAGAAAGTTGGAACAACGGGCTATTTCCAGGTCTCGGCCATGAACCGGGGTCGTCACCTAGCAACCCGATAGCAACCAGCCTCGGACGCTTTATTTACTTTTGCGACTTGAGCTGCATCCAAACCCTCCCCAAAATCTCACGATTACCCCAAATCACATAACCATCTACACACAAACCACACTCCAAATCTATCTACACATTACCTACCATCTATCCAACTCTCCTCTGGCTGCGAAGACAACCAATTAATCCACCTTTTCCGTCTCGTCCAAAGGCCTGAGGAGGGCCCTTTTCCAACCTAGAAGACTCGATTCGAGTCTACCTGTACTGAGAGGACCAACGATCTCTATTTGCCCGGCCTAACGGCTTGCGCTGCGTGAGGTATGCCCTATATTTCTTCTCCTAGATAAAGCCTTCAAATACCTCGAAATTTGCGATTGCGACCATGGTGGAGACCAAATGTACAATAGACCCTCTGCTAACTTATTCCAAGTCTCGGAACCAACAGGTTTGCTTAATTGCAATACTTACAACAACGAACGACATTTCCGAACTCTTCAAGCATTCATAATGCTGTCAAATCCAACCAAAGCTCTTCACAACCGCCAACGACAACACCGACGACAAAATTCAACACCAACGGCATTCGAACCTGTGAAGGCAAACAACCTGCCAAATATACAGAGACATGGCACACATCGACGTGGCATGAGTCTCGATCAACGACGACGACCAACACCCCCGCAGGATGTAATGGTAAGTAATACTAACAACCAAGGATATCAAACGACACAACAACAGCATATTTTGCGAGAAACGCAGCAGCAGAGACTGGTACGCCCGGGTCAACACTTTGCCCTCGACAATGACGAGAATTATCTTAATTCCCCAGCCGTCACCCCACACAGACAATCCTTTGATGCCGGATGTATCAATTACGGAAACCAAGGACAAGCTCAGTATGGATACACCGGACCAATCAACCCTTTAAATTATGTCGACCCCAATTCGTTTTCGGGGGCCAACGACTTCAGCATGTTCGCTCCAGATGGCTCAATGACTCCTGCCGCATTTTTGGAGTTCTCCGCGCAGTTTGACAACAGTAGCAACCCATCGAATGGCGGCAGCAGAAGATCATCAAGTGGACGGAGAATCAGTGGTGGTATTCTTGACAGAGTGGCTCAATTTGAGAACATGGCTATCCAATCACCCCACCATCAAAGACCAATTACACCACCAAATCAGAATGTAACAGGCAAGTTCGAGTTTTTGAAATATCAACACCCATTTACTAACAGTTTTGCCAGGTTATTTCCCACCTACTCCAATGGATACGCCTCAGGATAGAATGGTTAAACAAGAGCAAATGAACCAACGATTTCTGGATTCCTACGATACATCCATGGAGGAGACAATTAAACCAAAAAACAATCAAAGAGCGCGAGGAGTTTTCGAGGACATGCGAAGAGAAGCTGAAATGAACGCCATGCCGACCATTCCAAGCCCACCTCGAAATATGGTAGTTGCGACAAGCTTCGATTCTGCTCCAATGCCAACCGCAAACTTTATGAACATGTCCAACCTCGATCTTGAATTCATGAAGAACGAACCCCAGTATGAGACCGCGCAATTTTCGCCAGTCGCAGCAGACCCATCTCCAGCAGTTTCCTATAACTCGTCTCCCGAAATTTCCCAGCGAACTATTAAAGGAAATCCATTTGCGAATACTCCAGCAATGACAGCACCTTCAATACCATCATACGAAGAGCCACAATCTGCGACAAGCCAAGTTTCAGTTTCCCACTCGCCTCAATCACAATCATCCCACCGACGCTCTGAATCCGTATGCAGTCTCAACGTTGACGAGTCTATCACTGACACTGGTATCACTATTAACGATATCGCCAATTTTATTCAAGGACCGGATCCTCATGACGGAAAATGGGTTTGCCTGTTTCCCGAATGTGGTAAACGCTTTGGACGAAAGGAGAATATCAAGTCCCATGTGCAAACTCATCTAGGTGACAGACAATTCCAATGCCCTCACTGCAAGAAATGCTTCGTTCGCCAACACGACCTCAAACGCCACGCGAAAATCCACAGCGGTGTTAAGCCATATCCTTGCCAGTGTGGTAACAGCTTTGCAAGACACGATGCTTTGACTCGTCATAGACAAAGAGGGATGTGTATTGGAGCTTTTGAAGGCGTTGTAAAGAAGACAGTCAAGCGTGGACGTCCTCGAAAGACTCGCCCAGACGATGAGAAGCGCCTCAACAAATCCTCGCGAACACGCAACAAGAACAAGGGAATGTCCTCTGGTTCGTCAACTGGAGGCTCTGACAGCACTTCGGGAAACTCGCCACGTAGTGATGTCGATATTCTTGACGACAAGCTTTTCGGTGATTATCAATATCCGCAAAACTCCCAGGTTTCAGACCAGGCCACTTTCGAGTACTCGCAACCGCAATCCCCAAGTGAGGGAGAGTGTATCTCACTCCCAGCAACTCAAAATGCCTCTTCTCCAGTCAACAATAATGAGCACTCGATCTACTCCCGATATCAGACGCCTTCGGAACATCCCCCATCTTCGCCTCGGTCTCCCGCCGACAGCCAACACAGCCAATATCATTCGCCACCTGGACTTTGCGAGTCCTCTTCATCGCCTGCTCCTAGCAATCACTACTACGATGTTGACAATGCTTCCAACCACGGCGAAGGAATGCCTAGCCTATCATTGGCCAATATCTCAGAGCAGGATGATGAGATGTTCCTTGAAGCTTTTGCAGCAGCAGGCAACAATGGAATGAGTCAATTGGAGCGAGACCCTGATCTTCTCATGACCAAATTCGAGGATAGCTTCAACACCTCTGCTGGCGAGGACATGTTCAAGCACGAGGCGGATGTTTTCTTTGGAAGTCCATGATTGTTTTTCCTTCCTTCATGTATGCAACCAAGCCAACTGAAATTTCGAGGATGCTCTTTCATTTCGCAAGCATTTCTTGAACCTGTATCAATATGTATTCTGGAAGGGGTGCGAATCTTCTTTTGCGGGGCGGGGATGGAATATGGTGTTTTTTGTGGCTATTCTTTTTTTATTTGCAGGAAATGTTTCTCATTTGGAAACAACGAATTCCCTTCGTTAGGCGTTGTTTTTACATGAGTCCTACTTATTTCTCAGTATTCTTATTGGCTCGTCTTTTTTCGGACGGGCACTTTTCCTGGAAGGGGAATGAGGCAGGACTGGATTCTTGTTATGATAATGATGGAGAAATTCTTTGCGTTTGCGAGTGAATCAAAATGGGGGTTTATGCTAGGGTATTATGCATACTTGTTCGATCAATTGAATATGAGAGTCGCTCTTTATTGCAAGAAATAAGTACCTTGATTGTGTGAAGTTGTGTGCGATGATATGATGTGAAATTAGGAAGTGTGCTAGCGAGCCCAAAGCAGTCCCAGCATATTGAGGATGGGACTGCTTTTGGCCAGCTCAAGTTTCTTTGTAGTAATATTACAACCTCCTTTAGGCTTTTAGGCCTTATAGCTTCGGTGCCTCAAGCGCTAACTGCGATCTGCAACAAAATCTTATTACATACTTAATATGGTTAGTGCAGGGGATTGAGAGCCAATGCTTGCTTTGATTTAATTCACCTGAGCTCTGCATCCTCAACATCCTTGAGTAGATTGAATTTTCAACCCATCCATCAACTTAAACAAAACGCAGCTATATCAAGGCAGGCGCAGCCATGTCAGAGTGAAGAACATTAGGGGATAGACAGATCTTGGGATCCCAAATGGCGAGGATGGAAGCTGCGCCACAGGGCCTGTCACATGACCTTTGAGGGCACTTCGGGCTTCAAGTGCCTATAGCTTTAGTGTAGAGAGGTGCGACGAAACTTTGAGGCTTGCTAATCAAGGTTTGATTTAGTTATATGCTTATGCTTAACTGTAAGGGTACTTACCAAACGTTTCTTCATTGCAAGAAATGACTGCTTTGATAGTATGGAAATGTGGATTCAGTTGATGCAGGGGACAGAAACAAAGTCGCACTGAATAATTATAGGTGTCCGTAGGGCTGCTTAAACTTCCCGTCGTTTCAGTTCGTTCCTTGAGTTCAATTCAAGTAGCACTATTTTAATGAAGCTTCGGAATTTCAAGTTCAATTCGTAGCCCTACCACCATGGAGAGTTAGAAAGACGAAGGGAAGGTGGGACCCTAAGCCTGCACCGCGACCATAACCTCCACACCCACCCAAGAGGCATATGCTTCCTTCTTCGTCGAAACCCATCGAGAGTGATCCATATGGGGCAGTATGACCTAGATTGCTAGCAAAAGATTGTGGTGCAAATTGTTAAGGTTTACCTATGCTGTGATGTGAGAGCAATTGGTAAGATACCTACCCGTAACTGGTTTTTAGCCCTCACATTCGAGCCCGCAGCAAGTCTTCTTTGTACTCGATGGTTTACCCGGGATTTGACAGCTTATCCCGACTTCTTTTTTGGCTTATCAACTGTTTACGGTTTACTTGCAATTAACAGCTTATCGCAAATCCTTTTTTGGCCCCCAAACCCGGTACAAGCTTGCTTGTTCCTTTGTTGGCTTACTGTTCAATTGACGACTTAGTTTTGGCCCCCCATTTCTTGTCCGGCTTACTCGTAGTTTACTCATGGATTACTGGTGGGTTACTCGTAGCTTACTAGTGGTTTACTGGCACCATAATTTTGGCCTTGGATACGGTCCCGCCGCCCAGCACCCACCGCCTTGTTACATCACTCAAGCCCCTGAAGAAAATTGACAAAATTAACCTGTTAAACTTTGTAGACATCGAGTTGTATGGATTTCGGGGGTGTAGCTGTAGTTTTATTGGGGTTTTACGATTGTATCTCTTGTACTAAAACCCGGAGGTAGACAGCGTAATCTTCACTCCATAGCCCGGTACGGAGAGGCACATTATATATGACACAGCAATCAGAAAAATATCCAAAAAAGATATATGTACAATGACTCTTAAGTCACCTTGTTGTTATATAGTCCTTGAATGGAAATGGTGTCACGAGGGGTGCAAAACGGGAATGGGGTTGCGGCGCCGCCAGACAACACAATGCCTGTGGTGATCTAAGGAGGAAAACAGGCAGTCAATGATAACATTGCAGGTTGAGGCTTTCGGAAATTTTGAAGATATCAAATGCTGTCGAGTGTAGGCACTAGTATAATCCTTCTGCACCTGCAGCGCTGTGAAGTTGAAACAAGTGAGCACTTACTTATGGTGCGCTGGGAGTATCCTAGCAATGTTTTGGACAGTATGAGAGAATATCCAGTCCAATAATAAATTGATGAAGAAAGACTACTTAACAATACAAGTATATAGGCATGACGTAAACACCATGTACACCCTGACCCTGTCGAACCAAATTAAATAGCAGTGCCACCGCCATCAACGGCTATATCAGCTGTGACACAGACCAGTCTCAGGCTCGTAAAATAGGTTCTCATTCTGAGTCATTCAATTTATTCGGTTTGATAGAGGACAAGAGGAGAAGAGGGATGAACTTACCACCAGTAATGTATGAAGCATCATCGCTCAATAAAAACACAATGACATTGGCTATCTCAGCTGTGGTACCGAGTCTCTTGAGAGCTGTCGTGGAGGCGAATTTCACTTTATCTACTAGGCTGGCGGCGACTGCTCGTTCGAAGTTTTCGCCTGTGTTTATTGGTCCTCTTTGTTTTTGTTAGTAACATTACTTCTATGGGAAAGGTATGTGCTATTGGGGAGAAGGAATGGAGGATCGTATTGAGAATCATGGGATGGGAGATAGTTACGGCATCAAGGTGTTTATTCGAACTCCTTCTGGTCCAAATTCTGCCGCTGCACATTTTGTTAAGCCCCTCATGCCCCATTTTGTGGCGGAGTATGAGGGCATTCCGGCTACACCCTTCATTCCTGCACCAGAGGAAACCTAGTCATTTTTAGTCTTGTATCATTTGAAGTGAAGTGAGCCAAAGAGTTCTTGAGAAAACAACAAAGACGGGTTCCAAAAGAGGATTTTAGAACCAGGAGCGAAGAAATATGCTTACATTCACAATAGATCCTCCTGGGCGGGTGATATTCTGGAGTTGAGCACGCATGCAGTGCATTGTCCCAGTTAAGTTTACAGCCACTGTTGTATCCCAGTCTGATTCTTTCGGTTTTTGTTATTAGTATGCTATTATCGAGTAAGATTGGGGCACGTAAAATGTTGGCAGTAGTAGTATCCAGTTGTCTTTTTGAGAGACCAGCAACATTAGCAGCTCCATCGAGACGACCAAATGTTTTAACTGCAGTTGGAATCCATTCATCCACTTCTGCTTCTTGCGCTATATCAACTTTTGCGATTATCACGGTGCATTTTGGATATTTCTCTGAGCTGAAAAAACATGTCAGTTTTGATTTTCAAAAGAGGGCAGAGGGAAATAGAATTCACACTAATTTCTTCGTCTCTTCTAATCCTTCAAAATTCACATCGCAAAGGGTGACTCCTCCTGAACCAAGTTCTGCACATCGAAGTGCTGTTCCTCTTCCAATTCCGGACCCTGCCCCAGTAATTGCAATGCATTTTCCTTCCATGTTTAAATTGTATGTGTTGTTGCTGGTTGCTGCTAGTTGTTGCTGTGTATAGTCTAATTGAGAGAAGAGAGATAGATGAAAAAAGAAATTAAAATGACAGATTTCTACTTCTCGAATATATATATCACGCTTGTGATGCATAAATGAGAGTAGACATCCGGAAACCCCTCTCAAGGAACATTACCCCGCCTGTGCATCTGATGCACAAGGCGACGGACCGTTACGGGAGCACCCTGAACGAGGGTTTGAGGCGACTCCTCCGAACATCGAATTGAGGGACCAGCCTTGGTCAAAGGCTGTTCTCAGGGAAGCCCTCATCCGGCATTGTTTCCGTCCTACCCTGGATCCACATAACAGTACGCCTCCGATTGTGTTGATAATGCGTGGAGTCGTGTTCGGGTTCGTATCGGTTCGCATCAGATTGAAAGTCTAACGATCTAGCCAATTGCATTACAGGCTTTCCGAATTCTACGAGCGATGGTTTACACATGACTTGATCGATCGCAAAGTTCCATTTTTAAAGCGCGAATTCACCAATCAAAGCGCGTTGCCAATGAGCCGAGAGACTCTCCACCTGCCCCTTTTTGTGTTCGACATACATAATTCCGTGTTACCTATGTATCTTTCAAGGGAGATCAGCCAATTCGTTCATTCGGCGACTTTCAGCGTGTAAAGAGGAGGTTATTAACCACCCTATCCACTTCCTTTGCAGATCTTCGCTGTCGTATTTTCGGCATGCAAGGGAAACAGGCTAGACCCCCGCAATTCGGTGGGTCAACTTGATACAATTATGGGAAATATAAACCCCCAACGACTCAAGATGATGTGTTCGGCTTCTTAGAGTGATGTATATACCCTCTCTCGCCTCCGTTTTCGATAACTTTCGCAACAGCTCTCATTTAATCACAACACGCGAATTTTACTAACAGAACTTACCCGTCATGGCAGACATCTTCAAAGACATCGATCTTCTCCCCAAAATTTACCTTGGACTTGGACTTGGGGCTCTCACAATAATCATTCCTCATATTCTCAGCATTTTGAGCTCGATCCAACTCTCTAGGAGGCTTTCCAAATTCCCATTTGTCAATAAGAAATGGGATGCAGCAGCCAAGAAACACTTTCAAACTTCGGCCCAAGAAATCATCCAGGAAGGTGTTAAATTGGTAGGTCATCATGTGACGATTATCAAGAGGATGGTGCTAACTTGTGGAAATTGATAGGCAAAAGGAGAGGTATTTCTTTTGAATGACAAGTCGAATCCAAGACTCGTGCTTCCAACGAAGTACACTGATGAATACAAAAACGATAAGCGATTGGACTTTCATGGTTTCATCGCCAAGGTAATATCTCTCACACTCTTCATTAACAAACAACTTCTAATGTTATCTCTAGGAATTCTTTTCCACTTACCCTGGTTTCGATGCTTTCGGCGTTTCCGTAGATCAAACAATATTCCAAGATGCTGTCCGGACACAGCTCACTCAAGCACTTAGTAAAAATCCTCGTTTCCAAGTCGAGTTCACACAATCTAACCATTGAAATAGCTCTTACCGTTGCGCCTATGGCCAAAGAAGCACCCAATACTCTCAACCTAGTTTACGGAGATGCCCCTGACTGGAAAACCACTGTTTTGACACCATCTCTCCTCAAGGCAGTTGGCCGACTCACAGCACTAATTTTCCTCGGAGATAAATTCATGGACAACTCCCAGTGGCAACAAATTTCAATCATGTACACCGTCGATGCTTTCATGGCGGCGAGAGCATTGAACGAATGGCCTGCATTCTCAAGACCGTTCGTCCACTGGTTCTTGCCCGAATGCAAAAAGATCCGCTCCGAAGTGAAAATCGCAAGAGATATGATCCAGCCAGAAGTCGATAAACGTCTTGCGGAACTAGACGCCAACGGAGGGAAATTAAGACGAAAAGTTCTCGATAGTGTTGATTGGTTTTATGCTTCCGCCAAAGGAAAACATTTCGATTACGCGAACGCTGAGTTGAGTTTGGCTATGGCGAGTATCCATACCACGACAAATACTGTCGGATTCGCTATTTTCGACTTGATTGAGAATCCTGAGTATATCGACATGCTCAGAAAAGAAATCAAGAAAGTCTATGAGGAGGAAGGGAAATGGGAGAAGAGCACTCTTTTCAAACTGAAGTTGATGGATAGCTGTTTGAAGGAGAGTATGAGATTACATCCTCACAGTCTTGGTAGGTCTTCTTTGGTATTCCAAACAAGAGATAAATACTGATAGCAACAGTCAGCATGCCACGCCAAGCAACAACAGACATCACTCTCAAAGACGGAACCGTGATTCCCAAAAATGCATACACATCTATCGGACCAATCCCAATGCACGATCCCAACATCTACCCCGCACCCTTCGAATTCAACGGTCGTCGATTTCTAGAACTCAGAGAAGCACCAGGTGCTGAAAACAAGCACCAATTTGTCACCACATCCGTCGATATGACAGTTTTCGGTCACGGAAAGCATGCTTGTCCAGGTCGTTTCTTTGCTAGCAATGAGATTAAATTGCTTTTAGCTCATATGTTGATGTACTATGATTGGAAATTACCAGAGGGGCAGGATAAGGTCCAACATACTATCAATGGATCAGGAAGAAGTCCAAATTCTAGACAGGCGGTCCAGTATAAGAGCCGAGCGCCGGAGGTACCATTGTGATTGTATTTGGATTGGGATTGGTGTTATTTACTTGACTGTGTTCTTGTTCTTTTTTTCGCGGGAGAGGAATGTTGATTCTTGTAAAATCGAGTGTCTTTACCTGCTTTTTGAGGTCATTGTTGGAAACAGTTTAGGATATATGCTTTTATTTTATCAGTGAACGTTTGGCACAGCTGGAGTTGAACATCTTAATTTTTCTGAATCTTCTCAGATAATGGAACCTCTCGAGTTCTAGCACTACCATTCACTGCTGGGATTTCGTTTTACTTTGGTCGGTTGGAGAACACAAAAAAGGTCGGTGAATAACCCAAAAATTGGGGACTTGTGCAAACCACGTCATCTGTGAGTACAACTGTATTCACTCACTGCTAGGAACATGAGATAAGCGAGCTCACTTCTTACTTCAAGATGACACCCGAACAAAATAAAGAGCTTCGGTCATCTAATCTATTCTTGCAACATCATCCGAAGACATGCTGCCCGAAGAAAATCGGTTTTACCCAAAAACTCTTTTGTATGGAAGTCATCGTGCGAGACGTAATTTCGAATTCTTCGAAATGATAAAACGGAGTGAAGTCTATGAATTTGGTGGAGATGATGCATTTGTACGTACGAGATTCATTACTTTGCAAGCAGGTATGCAAATAGCAAACTGATACTTTTTTAAACAGGCTGATATATTTATAGGTCGTCCATACAGTACTATCCAAAATCACATCATCTTTGCACTCAAGATTGTTGTTGTGGCGCTCCTTGTTGTCCTAGTTTTATGGTCATATTTCGCTTAATGCGTCCGGAGAAATTATTTTATCAACATAGTTGCTTTTCCAAAAGTGGCTGCAGTCCATTCGTCAAATGCTCACTTGTTTCTCCGGATTGGAACCGTCAATTTACTTCTGGGTCTTCGATTTTTGGGTGAAGATTGTCTGGAATGAGTTTGGGCTCCTCGCCATGTCGAGTTTGTTTTTTCTCGTTTTTTCTTCCAAATGGAGATAACCACCAATCTTCGTAGACCAATGTCTTGAGAGATACAGACTTACGAGCAGGCTAATACTTCAATGATGGCTGGGAATATGAGGCTGAGAGTGAGTTTGGAGTAGGGGAAGCGTTTTTTGTACCGCTTGTGGGGAAGATTTGAGGTCTTAAAGTACATAAGACTTGGAGACGAATACTAGGACGCATCTCATCTTAAAATAAACTCGTATTTACTAGATTCGCGCAGTTCTTCCTACGTTTTATCAGAAGATTTCTCCGTGTCGACTCCAAATTCCCTGTAGGTCATGTGACAATGCTGGATAGGTTCACCTCAATATAAGGTCATATCAGGACGAGCACAACACTAAACATGATTCAGAATATAAATTTCGGGGCCTTGGTTGTTTCGACGTCATCTCTCCCTTACCTCGAGTTTCTCGCCTTCGTACTTCCTCCGATTCTACTTATCCTTCAGTTTGAACAGCTCATTTTAAGCCTTATCCGAGGGAAAACCCCGGAAGAGAAAATCATCACAACAATGGTAAGGGTTTCGAGGAATCAAATAAAGTCAATAGCGAAAACATTTATAAGTTCCCTTTCGCTTATTTCCCCTCCTCCCGCCCTAGGTATGAATACGAGGTGAAACAACAAAGCTGTATTCGAGGTAAGTGCAACTTTGCTATCGTATCAAATGATTTTCGTCCAATCATTGCATCCTTCTTCGTATTTTGTTCCAGAGTTTTCAAACCAAGAATTGTGATATAATTTCGTCCGTAACGGGAAAATAGCGAGATCAGGTGACAGGGCGGATCGCGCAACTGCTTGCTACCTTCCTAAACAGGAACTGGTTCGGCGCCACAAGACTTGGTAATTGAACAGCAGGTAAAAGATCTCCATCAAGTAACAATTTAAATATGAGATAAGAGGATAATAATCGGGACCTCGCGCAATTCTTTCTCTTCTCTCTTCTTATTTATCCGGAATGCAAGCATGTAACACAAACAAGATCTCGATAAGAAATCCGATCTCTGGATATATCTCGCCCAACTCGTCCAGACCAACGCTTCCGCAGTTATAACATTGTTCAAAGTATGGTGCATCCGAGGCTCGAATTTCTCTACGAGGGAAAGACCACTAACGAACCTTGGGGCAGTAGAAAGGTTGTCATACCAGTTACAACTAGTAACTTTATGCAACTTCACCAGACGGTTTAAACATCCATCTCGTCGGAACCACCTCAATTTTCGTAAGCAGAATCTCCAACAAAAAAATACCAAACCTCATTCCAAGTTCTCAATTGACCACACGTCCAGATTTCGTCAATAAGCCTCTGTCAGAATGGTTTCTTCTACAACTGTACCAGAAGTTTCATCCACAGTGACACGGCTACCGCGTAAAGACCATTCGCAAAGAGGTTTACAAGCCGGTATTTGGGTTGCCTCTGCAGTTGGTACACTACTCGTTGTGGCCCTTGTTATTTGGATTCTCGTGATCCACCACCGCCGTAAGAAGGCACGCGATGTGAAATTTCAAAATGACAACGAGAACCAAGAGGCAGCGCAGTTACAGGATTCTCCGAACTCTGTGAAAGAGCCCTAGTAATTATTTGAGATGTGAAGGAAGAAGTGCCTACTACAACAAGTGTGGCAGCTTTGTTTTATTGGGGGTAACTTGGAATGTGCGGACTTAAGCGAGCAAGGGGGTGGGAGAATGGAGAAACAATTCGGGTTCCAAAGTTTGTGAGTTTTCTATTGATAAAAAAACTCAAGTACGGCGTTATGTTGGATAACTCTAACTCTTGCCCAATGGCCGGGCCAGATGGTGTCAGCAGTTCATATTTGCAATCCCCCAACCAATTAAGCAATCTTTGGGTAGTGTTGGTTATAGCTTTTAGAACCAATAGGAAAACTCAAAGAAGTAGAACATTTTGCCTAAATACGCTGTGAATCGCTTAATTATCGCTCTTGCGTTACCAACATTTCAAGAGAGGAAAGTGCATGCTTACGTCAAACGTCATGTCTTCAAACTACATATATTCCAATTGAGAAGAGTTCGTTTACCAGCTTATCACAAAGATTCCGTATTCATCCCTTGATCATGACTTCAGCGTCCTCTACAGAATTGTCATATGCGCTCAAGCTTAATTTCAAGGCATCTTTACGGTAAGTTGACAAACACCACATCCAATTCGCGATTCAAACGTTTGTTCTAAGATAAATCAGCTTAAATTTCAATCATTTCTTCATGACTCAATTGATGGAACATCTTCTCCATCCAAGTATTCCAACGGACGGGAAGGAGATACGCGTGGCAGACATCGGAACTGGAACAGGGTAAAATTCCAATCATTGGAATGTTTTAGACCGCCAAAAATGTACTAACAATATTTGCTCAAAGTATATGGGCATCCGAACTAGCTACCCAACTGGGTTCTCCAGCCACGATATAAGCATTCGACATTTCTGCAGCTCAATTCCCGCCCAAGGCTAGCATCACCCAAATGTCTGCTTTCCAACTCACAACTGCTTTCAACCTTTTCCGCAAGGGTACCACTCTAAATCTGATGTAGTCCACTTGCGGCTCTGGTTGTATATTATTAATTATGACGTTGTTGAGCCTCTATTGGAAAACGTTCTCACACTTTTGAGCAAGTAAGAGACCTATCTATCTGGGCATAGCCAATGAGAAGAGAACGATTAGGAGGAGCTGATTCTCATTCTTCTAAACGTTTTGGAGAAAAACTACAATTGTCCTAGGCGTCTCGTACACTTTTAAATATGGCAGTTGCGCCAATAAAATCTTTTATTGACTCAAACATAGAACCGGGAGGATATATCCAATGATTCGAGACACTGCCATTGTCCACACATGTCAATGCACGCAATGGAGGCGCTCCTACACCAGCATGCGATATACTGGACAAGCAATGGCACAAGCCGTCTGAACACAGCTCATATAAGTAAGCGCCCCGAGAGGAAAAAAAACTCTTGGATGGCAAAATGCTTACACTCAAAAAAGGAGTTGGGTTGAAAAACTTGCTACCCTCATGGGAAACAAGGAAATGAAAATCATCGCAAATGAGATGTGTTCGAACCCAGATAATTACCAGCCAGTTGCTGCACAAAGTTTCCTAGCGGGCTTGGACGAGTATGCTTATCAACAGCATGGGAGTAGGGAACTTGAAAAATACCAGGAGCAGCTCGCACAGGAATTTGTAGAAGGCGCATTCGTTGATGTTTCCTACACTTTCGTGGTTGGTTGCAAGCAAACTTAATGCCACCACGCAGTGCAGAAGTTTTGTGATTATAGTCTCGAGGCACTTTCTTTTCATCGTGCTGGTTGCTGCAAGAATGAATATTTTGCAGAGTAAAGTTCTTGCGCAGTCGCGAGGTAGTTGCAGATTCCTGTGCCTTATTTTGGTAACTTCATGGTAAAACTGTTGGGTCCTCCAACTCGAGTTTTGACTGTTCGGCCTCATCGAGTCATCCTCCACGATAGCTTCCAATAGAAGTCGCAGCCCACCAGCATTGGTCTCAGACGCAAACAACTTAAAAAGATGACTATTCGTGGTTCAGACATGCCGTGCATGGCTACGCTCGAGATCTGGGAATAACCTCTACCCCTCGCTATTCGCTTTCCATGGTGGAAAAGTGTGTATATGGGAGGGCGAGGGGTTTATACTCTGACCGTGGTCACGTGGTCAGGGTCTTTCCCGCTCTCGCTATGGACCGGGTAGTAACGATCCCAAATAAAGGAACGAGACCTTGACTCCTAACCTAGGTACTCAAGTCCTTGCTAGCAGATGGCTTCTTCCCTAATAAACCTCAACCACACGCCTCTCCACAGTGTCGAGTCGACCTGGAGTGTTTCGCCTTTCGTCACTCTTTTCGAAACTCCACCACAATTTCTCAAGTCGCGATTGACCAAAAAGTGGATAGCTTTGGGAGGGGCCAGCGGTGATTCTAATTGTTCTTCTTAATTTACAGAACTGTACAAGGGCAGTGAGTTAGGGATTAAAACGCGAAATTTCATTGATTGTTCAATCCGTCGTCTTGCCCTCTGTCTCTTTGCAAGTGAGCTGCGAGTAAGCTGCAAGTAATCTCGGCTCCACGTGTCGTCTAACCTTTTTTTTGGCTTAGGGTGCATATTCTGTGGCAGGGGGTCCAACATGTGTCTCTGGTTAAGACTTGAATCATTCTAAAAAGTTGGCCAGGCACGAAAATACCAAAGCACTTTTACTTTTCCATTGGTTCTCCTCAAAGGATTTTCCTTTTTAGGGAATGAAGCCGTGCGAGATTTGCAGTATACAGATTAAGCGGGTTCAAACACATCTTTATTATTCTACTATACTTCTATTTCCCTCGTTACCCCTACCAAAGCGCCAACTGAGAAGCTGACACATTTTCGTACTTTTGGTCCGCAAATTCCCCAGTCAAGCAGCCCCCGCCTTCCTGGTGATGGTACCGATCCAACATAAAAGCTATTGGGGCAGGAATGAAGAAAAACACAAAAAGGTACATAATATCTTGAGAACAATCAAGAAACAGCGATCTCGTTTAAGCCCATTCAAGGCATCTTTGACCTCCTCCCTTAGCTTTCCGTTGTCGTCTAAGGCCGACACCGTCCGAACGGGATCCTTCTCAATATTGGTGTCAATATTATTTTCAACACAAACAACAGTAGGGGATTTAGTCAACCGGTCTCTTTCCCTATATTCCAAATGAATAAGGTATATAAATTTCGTCCACCAAAAAAATAAAAAGGTTGGTGCGCATAGAACGCCTGAATAGAACATGACGCTCTCGTTGAAAAAGATACGTGCTAGGGGGGAATAGTTGAATGAAAGAGCCAGGATTGTCTAGTGAGAGTTAGCGCTTTCCAAATTGTAGAACCTTCACAAGATTTTACGGTTTAACTAACCATCGACCAGCAAACAACCATTTGCATTGCATACGTGAATGCGGAGACTATAAACAATACACCCCATATTGTGACGGGATATGGTGGCACGAGAAGCGTAACCTCTTCAGGGAAAAGTGGTGGGTTTTCGATGAATGGCTCCTCTTCTCCCATTCCAGTCGCCGATTTTTCGAGGACACTCAACTGATCCTGATTCTTCGATGTTCCCTGGGTTCTCGCGAAGCAAAAGTCCAAGTCCAAATCAATTAGCCCTTCTATGGTAGCATTTTCGGTTTTTGGAAAGTCTTCGACGGAAGTGTGTTTCGGTTTGGCGGCTGAAGGTGCATTATGTTGGGATTTCTTTGCAATTATGGAACGAACAATGTTGGAAATCCCTGGTTGGTGGGGATTGAGTCTTCCTAGCGAGGTGTTTGGTGGTTCACTTGTGAAATGGCGAGACTTCCTGGGGAAAAGATGCATCTTTGCCAGATATTGGGTTTGTGAGCGAAATTTTTGGACAAATTATGTGGGTGGTTGGAATAAGTTCTCAATTAATACAGAAAGCGTCACTTGTTTCGTCATATTTCAGTTAGCGGCGCCGGGGTTTGTGTCGGGTCACTTAGATTGGGAACTAACTTGCATACTAAGAGTAACGCCTCTAAACGTAGGATGAAACGAGGTGAGTGCACACCGGGAAGAACTTGCTATTTCGATTGGGGAGACAGCAAAGCAAAACAGTAGTAAATGAATATCCCTATTATGAAGTATTCTTGAATCCAGTTAAACCATATTGTACCTTGGGTCAATAATTTTAGGATTGAATTACCCTAGTAAGTTGCTGTATTACTACTTTTGATATCCACCGCGAGGGAGCCTTGTTACTTGCTCAAGCGCCAGTGCAAGGATTGAAACTAGTCGGAGCTGGTTTGAACACATTTCGGCACCTAACTGAGCGAAAATCAGCGATCCCCCTAACATCCACTTCACCCCCTTTTATGCATTTTCCTGCCAACATTTGACAGCTCAAGGATCAACGCCAACCGCCACCAACCACTTAGTTACGCTGCGCAACCCCTCCTCAGAGTCTTTATGCAAATTCAAGTTATGACCAAAATTTTCCACCGCCTCCCCTTCGAACCCTTCCCAGCCTTTGGAAAAAACAGTTCTAAGGCTTCAACAGAGATATATTTTGGGATCTTACGATCATCCTGGCAATTAAATAAGTCCTGTTTGGCATTAAGAATATATACAGGGCCTTTAAATTCGTTCGCTGCTTGGAAAGTTGAGACAACTGTGAGGGGACGTTGGTATCTCGAGTTCGGAATTGTTTGTCAACGACTGCTTGGTTGTTAGCTTGACTTATACTCGTGAGAGG